>VXBJ01003125.1:247529-438735 GCA_013400055.1 Nycticryphes semicollaris | reverse complement strand
AAAAAAAAAAAAAGCTGTGCAGATTGGATGGAAGAAATCCCATCTAACAAATCTACACTCCAAATGCAGGTAAAAGGCAAGTTTTAAAGCTTACTTCCATCGAGCTAATCTAATTTTCTGGTTTGTAAACCAAACTGAAGTGGTTTAAGTGGACCTACGTAAGCTCCAGTTACTTAGGATTACCAGTGATTTTGACTAGTTTAACTGAAAGGATACTGTAAAGTCCTGTCACTATAATCCTTGGCCTTCTAAGTGTGGCTGAAGATGAAAAATGAGGGTAGCTGTGCATGATTTTGGGAAGGGTGAGGCACATTCAATGCTAATGAACTCTACCACAGCAAAATCTCTTCCTGTGACTAACCCCGAACCTGTCCTAACTAAATCAGTTCCATTCTCTACTACGCAGGTCAGCCTACGTTCTCTTCAACCTATCCCTGACAATCATCAATGTTTATAGTCTCCATTTCCTTGTATGTCATTATACCAGCTGCTGCCTCAGCAGGTCAAAAGGTTAAACTGAATTATAAAGGTATCACATACAATATGAAACAGTGGAGTGCAGGTTTGACTAAACATGCGTTTGATTTGCAGAAGCAAAAAGTGGAAGAAAACAGTAATCGGGGCATCTCTACACTAATATATGAGTAGATCACAGATCCCCTCTCACTCTCCAGACATAATACACTTCTGTTATGCTGACAGACAGTTATAGGCTAGCAGCACACAGAAATGATTAGGCATACTATAGTAATATAGCATCAAGTGTCTGTGCTCCCACAGGCACAAGACTGGTCAGCAGGGATGTCAGAAGCGGTTTTAATTAATACAAAAAAGTACCCAAAATTAGTTAAGCTTTACAAATGCATAGCATACTTTCAGTTTTTTTTTTTCTCCTTTCTCCCTCCTTCTGATTCCCTGACTACTTGCTCACTAAGTCCTGTCTTACTCAAAGTAGACATTGGTGGTAAATTTAAATGGGTTTAATTCCCTAGGGCAGAGGGAAAAAAATCAACATAATCAGTTCCCCTCAACCATAACTGTTTGGAGATTGTCCCAGCCTTCTAAGGCTTTTGCTAAGGGAACTGTACCTGCTGGTAATATAATGATATCACCAACATAGCCTAGAGCAGCAAAAACATGTTTTACTGCTAAAACAGGACAGTTCCAAGTAAATAGTTGGGGTTTTTTTGCATAGAATTAGCTGACCTGAGTGGCCACCTTTGATGTTGGTCACATGCTCCTCCTGTTCCTTCCCGTACACATAAAACCCCATAAATCTCTATAAAAACAGAATAGAAACAGTCTGCTGCTAGAGTGGGGAGGCGTACGTGAACCTAGAGTATTTCCTGTTGATGTGTAACTGCATCTCAAATACTGTTATTTGAGTCTTTATTTCTTCCAGAAATATTTCTAGCACAGCTGTACCTGTAAACCACCCTAAAAAAGACAGCTAATATTGTTCCAGATCTCTTGTTGGTATTATTCTCATTGGTTTAGTCCATGAACTGAATGTTAGAAACCTTTACTGGGTAAATTGTCACTGAATGCAAATCACGCTTTTGTGGCAATGATTTGGGGTGGGTGGCTGCTGCCCTGAACAGGAGAATAGAAGAGGAGGAGGTGCAGCTGTGCAACTGCTTCTGCACAATGGACCTCACATGCCAGCTCCAAAATGTACACAGTATATGGCATGGGTCAGACCCTTCATGCCTAGGTCAGTCCAAACCCATTGCTACATCAGCAAATCTCTACAGAATATCTATGCTTAAATAATTAACTCCTAGATTTTGAAAGCACAGGGATCAGAAGTGGAATTATCCCGTTTTCCTGGGACAGGCATTTTGCCTCCCAAAATGTACATTTGGGGGAAATTCTAAAAGGAAAAAAACCCCACACCCCAACTTTCCTCTTCTAGCTGTATTTGAATGGCGCAGCTTTCAAGCAGGCTGCTTGGGGTGGTGGTGAGTTTGGAAAAATCAAGTTATTTTATGACACATGCATGCATAGTGCCTAAAGGGAAAAGCTTGGACTTCCGTGAAATTGGTTACTCCTGGTCTTATGACTGCTGGGTTCATGGCTAAAAAGCATGTGTAAGGAACTGTCAGCTTCATTGAAAAGTGACACTGTTCCCACTACAGGTACACTGAAGTGCCACAGCCTAAAAAAGAAAGAACTCTAATATATAAGAGTGGTAGAAGACGACGTCTGAGATACCAGCCATGTTTCATTCCCCTGCTCAAACATACACGAGTGAATCAGCCAAAAACTCTAACTGTATTAAGAACTTAGGAAAGGTTTTCTTGTAGTTTCAGTTACAATTTTGTAAGTACAATGAGGAAATGTTAATTGAAGCCAAGTAACCAAGGCATCCTTAATGTCTGTTACCTGCAAGACTTAAGATTTTAGGACAATCCTGAAATCAGACACTGCTCTGGTTAGTTGTGTCCAAAGCCCTGAATAAATATAGTCCCTGGCTCATAAAGCTCTGTAAGTATAAGACTAAAAACAACAAATGAAAACAGACCCACACACTCAAATTCAGATGTTTTTCATTTTCAGCATTTTAATTTTGCAAGACTTCTTCAGCTATTTTTCTCCTCAAATACGTATTCCGCCTTCAGTAAGACTGTGTTTCACATCAGGCTTTTCCATTGACTATGTCTTTCAGAGTATTCAGCAAGTATTGATCCCTCTCTCTGATCTGTTTGTGAAGCCAGCTTTAGGCTTGAGTTAGCTGGTGTATATAAATATATATGTACACACACACACTTCTGCCTCAGGGGAAGTAGAAATATAAACAAAATTCTATTTATTTTAAGGAGGATTAGTTTGCAGGCTCATTCTCTATATCTACCAGCAGCATTTAGTGCTGTATTTGCTCAAGTATGTCCCTGAGCTTTCCAGAGATACACCACCTAGCTCTTTGCATAGCAGAGCTGAGCCACTTTCCCAGGGAGTGGGGGAGTATTCTTTCCGGTATGTATTATGAGTGCTTAGTCGTATTTAGGGAATAGCAGCCAGTCTGGTAATAAGAAAGCTGCTATAGAGAAGTCAGAATAACTGCTGAGGAGCAGAGAGGAGCATGTTGATAGTCCTTCCACAGCCCAAGCAACTCTAATAAAAAACACCGAGTTATGCATAAAAACACCAAAGAACTGAAAACCCACAAGCATAAGGCAACATACAAGCCGGCTTTGGGATGACAGTGAGCCTATCACATCGGGCTGTACACTATGCAAAACATTTAACATTTCTTTTACAAACTTGACTAGATAAATGGTAAGTTTAAATCATCCTGATTAGCAAACAGTCCCAGTTCAGCCACCACAGAGGCAACAAGTGCCTGCAAGTTGTGAATCTCACTCAGAGACAAGTGCAAACAATGAGGGTTTTTCCCTAATCTTTTCTACACAAGGCATGAACCACTGATAGTGGATTGTGACCACTGACAGCTGAGTTACAAGTCTTAGAAGGAGTTCCTTGAGGTTAGGGGTGCAAAATCAGCATTTACAAGGACTGCAGAGTCTTTACAAACTTACTGTTCAGGGGGTTTGTATGCTGTATGTACAGCGTACAATGATGGATTACTGTCCCCACAAATTTTTATCTATGGAACTAGAATCTTTTTTGAAGATGTAATATTCTTATCCTGTTATGGTTGTTTAGTCAGAAGAACATACCTTGCTATCAGGTAACTACTGCAGAAGGCACCAGAATAAGCTCTGTCTGTGCTGCGTGCAGGCAGAGTGCAAAACAACTAGAGCTCACAAAATATAAATGCGATACAAACATACAACATCATGATTAACTGTACCCTGAACAGCTGAACTGAGCAACTGAAACTCAGAGACTTGTCAGCTGAGGTCTCAAATTGCAAAGGATAGTACAAGTGCTTAGTTGCATGTAGGGAACAGTAACCAGTCTGGTAATAAAAGAGCGTCACACTGACTACCTAGTGAACAGGCACGTTCATATGTACAAATTCATTCATACACAGGCTAAAACAGAGAATTTCTGAGGAAGAAAGGTGATGGCACGAGGAAAGTGAACTGGAGTACAACGTACATTCTTCTGCAGTTTCTCTCTTGGAGAGCAAAACATTACACAACCCTCCAATCCTGGAGCACTGCTTCACTTTCTGACAGTACAGGTGCTATTCTACTGAAAAATAACATGCATTTCTCTGTGTGTTCACTATGAAATTACTTTCATGATGGATGAAACATAGAACTGGAAGTCCAAATCCTATTCCTAGCTCCACTGCAAGTGGCTTGGGCAAATAATCTAAAACAGTGCTTTTTCCACTGGTAAAAGCTACACACAAGAGGACACGGTGATCAGTCTGCATAATGTTTCAAAAAATCTGTTATAACTCCTGAGATTTCTGTAGTAACTTTCCTCCTCTGTATAACTCTCCTAAAAGTCTGTGGTTCAGCCAGTTCTGCTGGGAAAAAAAGTTTCCCCCATTTTTTGATACGCAAGGCATCCTTCTCTGGATGACACTGGCACAGAGGGAGTGCCTGCTGGGTCCGTCTCACACTATGCCCTCCCACCAAGCCTGCTCACTCCTGCCAGGCCCTTAAGGTTGGCTACAAAGGGCCTCTAGGCAAGACAGAGCCGGATACTGATGTGCTGTATCTTGTGGGAGCTGATCCATTTCATAGCATGCTAGGGGCACAGTACCTTGCCCAGGACAGGTAAGTAAGAGCTCAGCTCCATTCTGAAGGATCCTTCACTCAGACTCTTTGTTATGATGCTGATTTCATAGCTTTGATAGGATAATGAGTGGTGGTCTAATTATTTATTTTTTTTCCCCAAACGTTAATACTGTGCCTGAAGCAACCTGTAGGAGTTAAAATACAGAAGTTTCTGGGATTGAAGTCCAGGACAATTTGGCATTGCAGATATTTGGCATTGTTAGTTGACATCATCTTCAAAATGAAGATGCTTAAAGAAGTGCCGTTCTCATTTTTCTTACCTTGAAAAGCAATTACTGTGTGCAAAGCATGAACACACTCAAAAATTAATTTGCTTCTGTAAAACTGGCATGTTCAAAAGGTTTATTGTTGGACGCAGACAGGTAAGTGTGAATCTTGTGTTCTCCATAACTCCATTGCACCTGGTAGATACACTTACTGTTGAAGTCTCACTGACAGAAAGGTTAAAAACCTCTATGTTTAGGCAACTGGAGAAAAGGAATTCTCATCAGCCACAGCTTCAAAAACACAGTTTTATTTAGACAATGAATGTTGCTGTATTAACTCCTCCTAGAGTGGAATGGAGCTAGCGAGACTGGTTATACAGCAATAGCAACAACCAAAGCACGACTCCGTAATTATATTTAGACACCCTAGGGCGGGCCACTAGTCAATAGCTGTCAACTACAACACTAGTATTTTCATAATTGTTTTCCAATTGCAAATTTAAAAATATCCTTTTTTAGACTTAACTTTAAATAGGAATAGTTTATATTAAGGCTATAACATTCCAACTTTGATTATTGGCCGATATCCATAGTGCAATGAGCTGGCAAAATCCCTACAACCAGTTTGTCAAAGTGTTGAGTTAGCATTTGCAAGTCATAAGTTCTTCAGATGAAACAAGCTCGTCAGTCTGGTTCTTTTAGTTTTAAGATCATCACTGTGCTGAAAGTTATAAACCCATTGCGAGCTGAGGGGGAGGAGAAACACACACATAAATCCAGGGTGCCCAACACATAGAAGGTTCATTTCTTCCTCAGTTCACACAAATAGAGAAGATTGAGCCTCTCTAGAGTTTACAGACAGCTATATTAGAAATAATACTTTAAAAATGTCAATGTTCAGCAAATCAGTTTGATATATGTATCCAGTATATTTAATATACTTTAATTTTTAAAATGCTGGGTTTGTACATTAGTGTTTCAGTCTTTGTTTCAGTTCACCTAAATCAACAATAGTCTAGTCAACTATTTTTCTAGCATTTACAAATATACAGATATGCATATAAACCAGAATTAAATAGACTGTGTTCTGCAGGAAAGCAAGCCGTGGTTCCAAGTTTAGGGCAAAGACTGTGTTTAAGTGTAGATTAAGCTGTTTAAGGGATTGCCCAAGAATTCCCCAAAGGGAAAAACTGCCGTAGTCCCCTGACTGCTGATTTTAAGTCTTGAATTTAATCAGAGATAAGTCACTTGGATTTAATCCTGCCCATCCTGACACACTCAGACCACAATTCCACAACACACTGCTTGGACACCAGCATCAAACTCAGGAGTTCCTCTTCCGTCTTCTCCTCTTTCTGCCCTTCACTCTGATCCCTGCACACCAGTGCACCATCTGCTTGTTGTACCAACACAACTCTGAGGCCATGCTGTCGAACACAGCGTGTAAACTTCAGGTTAAGAAGAACCCACTTCTGCATGTCCCCCACCCCACAACAACGTACTGCGCATTTGGAACCCTCACAGATTTAACTGGACGGAACAGAGCTTTTTCATCAGAGAAGGAAAAGAGGAAAACAAATGGAAAGAAACATGCATGTGTCTCAAAGCTGTGTGTAATTCAAGATAACATTTGTTCACCTGCAAGCTGGGGTTAGATCCTCTAGTCTAGCAATAGAAAAATTAGCCAAAATGATACAGGGCTCCCAGGATGCAGAAGGGTGATTAGAAGTACAATACTGCTCCTCCTGCTAATGACAAAGTTGTACGCCAAAAAAAAAATATTCTAATAGTAAAAGGAACAGTAGAGGGGAGTTCTTGGGGTGAAAATGACAAGAAATAAGAGCAGGCTGTGGGTGAATCTTATTGTTGTTTGTTTTCAAAACTTCACATACCCCTGGAAGTCTAGAAGTAGAAGCACTTGCCCAAATGACAGAAGGGCTGAACTAGACTTGACAGCTATCATCTCCCTACAAGTCCCAGAGCCAGGATCTTCTGGAGCTTGGCCAGTATCAGCATGTGTGATCGGTGGTCCTTACCTGGTGTCGATAGTTGTACCAGCCATTCGAACCTGCAACAATCACCACCCAGTGCTTGCCTCCATCTTCAGGTTCTTCCATGGGAAATGTGCTGATGCCCAAAGCACAGCCCAGCAGCACAACTGCTTTCCATATCATCTCTCCTTTACTTACTCCACAAATGGAAGGGGGGGGGGAAAAATGCCTAATGAAAAAGTTTGAGAGAAAGAGGTCAAGGGACATTAGTCAAAAATAAAACAAACACAAACATCAGTAATACCACAACTATAAACTTTTCTTGCTTGTGGGGATTTTTTGTGTTTACAGACCATTCATAAGTACAGTTTCTGGTCCTATCTTCCTTTAGCACCAAGCTGCTTATAGTTACAAGAGTTTTCTGTCAGCTTTCAAATCTGACTGAATGCAATTCTGAATAGGACAACCAAGTCTTTCAGTTCCCTCTGGTTGTTTTGTTCTATAATAGCTGGTAATGAATAGTCCTCAAATATAGAGCAAGCCTCACTATCAAGTATTTACTGATAAAAAAAAATTCAGATTAATACTGTTCTTTTGCTGTATGTTTATGTGGTTCACTGGTTTCCACTCACTGGCAATTAGCCAATTGTTACTGAGTCAAATCCTGGGTGATGAAGGCACAAGGATGCATAGATGTGGAAAATTGCTTGGGAGTTGGAAGGGCAGAGGGTCAACAAAGCTCTCTGTGCCCACAAAGCCCGAGAGGGTAGAGAGAGGACTAGGCTGTGCCGCTGCACCGCACAAGATATAGCCCTAACAGCTGGGGCTGGGGGGGAAGTGCAGACTGTGAGAGCCTCATGCTATTTGTGCAACCTGTCATGCTAGTGGAGAGAAAATGCGAACCGGTACCACATGAAAGAGTAGCATTTTCATCTCTTTCACACAAAGGTTAAGTGTTTGCACAGCAAAAGAATTGAGTCTGAACCTGTGGATGCCAAATTCAGAAAAGCAGAGCTAGAGAGGCGGTTTGAGCCCATGCAGAAATGGCTCTTTCTACTCTCTTGAGAGGACTAGAAGTAGTGACCCCACTAACGAACTTCCTGAGCACCTTAATTGTCTCTTAACTGTCTGATAAAGTGTTTGCTATAAAAGCAAACAATCTGCCCATATCTAATTAAAGGATTGCTTCTGGTGGTTTGTTTTTTGAGTTTGTTTTTTTGTCTTTTTTTGGGTGGGGAAGGGGGACAGGGGGGAGGGAGAGAGGATATGAGTAACTATATGGGGCACAGTCTCAGGTCTGTTGTGTCCAATGTGTTCTCATAAAGCAAATCCCCTTGAAGGACTGCATGCTTTTGGCACATGCACAAAAACTACATACTTCCTCGTGCACTGACATCTCTCAGATAGTGGCCTCCTTACAAAACAGAGATTCTGGAGGTTGATCATTGCTGATATGAAGGCAAGAGGTGTTGTAGTAAGAGGTAATCTCTGGAATAAAATCTGGAAATTCCTAAGCCATACAACATGGTCACAAGGCACAATGTCAAAGCTATCACTAAATCACATAACTCACAGTATCAACGTCAACCTCAGTTCCCTACAGCCAAATTGACCCACCTGCAGCCACACCAATGAGGCTGAAACAGAGTAGTCGTCAGCTGCCCCCCAAAGCAGCTGTGTGCAGGAAAGACCACTAACATAACATGCAGTATGGATCTTTCCAAGGCTGGATCTACTGGTCACCAAGATGAAGTCTTGCAGGCAGCAGAGTGAAAAACACATATTTTTGGAAGTAGCTTGTTTGTTTGTTTTTCCTTTCTAATGGAGGCAGCACGAAGTAAAGTAAGTTATGTCAGCATATCAGCTCCTATAGGAAGAGTTGTTACTACACAAGAAAATCACCAGAACAGAAAGGAAAAGACAGACCCAAACGTTAAGTGCTATGACACCATTGCTTCCAGAAACTCATTTCAATATAGAAAACTTATCTTTCAGGACTAAGCCACTCCCGTAACTGCCTGCAAGCATGAGATTTGGGAGCAAGAACAGTACATGTTAATTTAACAATTTAGGGTTTGTTGAATTATTAGCTACTTCAGCAGTTAAGAGGATATGAAGGAATAAGCAGATTTTTTTGCAGTCTGATCAACAGTTGTAATCTCTCATGTGGAGCTAGGACTGTAAATTCTTGGCATTGCTGTTGCCAAACATGGCTTTGTATGGTTACTCTGACTGGTCTATCTTGTCACTTCTTCAGATGATTAAGACAAATAACACTAACAACTGTGTTGAAGATATACTGTGTTTGCAACATCTACAAAACCTGCCTATTCTGTTGCCTACAGCACTGCTAAGATTCAGACCAAGTTGTTCAAAACCTTTGTAAAGTGCCACAGTACACAATGGGCCAACAAGCCTAGTCATTCCCAACATTCACTTTCAGGTATATCTAACTCCTGAAATATTAGGCAAGAAAAGAAAATCAGCATGCTTTAAGCAATCTGCTTAGAAACCTTAGCTGGGTTTGCCTTACTGGAACACAGAGCCAAATTTCATGCAAACAGAGCCCTCAGAGCTCATTATCCATTTCATAAGAAATTTTTTTCCATGTTCATTAAAGCATAACTTTTCGTTTCTCCAATTAAAAACATTACTTACATTTACACAAAAAATACACTACCATGACAAAATAAGTGGTTCAAATGATTGCTGACAGGCTGGAAATACTTTCACATGACACTTAGCTCATTTGAGATGTAAATCATTAATTCAAATCCAAGACATACCAATAGAGGCTGTGTTGCTGCCCCTGGGTCACATGGATAATATATAATGGATATAATGGATAAATTCAAGGCAGTTCCTAGTAGACAGGCATCCATCACATGGAAACAGCCACTGCCATTGCCTGTCAGTTACTGATACACCACACAACAGACTAAAGTAGCTTCAGAAGAAATATGCCACAGAGTGCTAAGTCCTGAACCTGGAACAGTTTGATGTGATTTTCTTTCCTGACGAGCTCACAAACCGAACTACAGGAACACAGATCCATGGCTCTCAGGATCCCAGCCAGTACTTCTGCACGGGGCTACGCTGTGTAGGACACAGATGTACCAGATACCACCCCCACATTCTGCCCACAAACAAGCCCACAACAGGAAAGCCCATAGATCACGAAAGAGAATTAGGTTATCAAGACCCTCAGGCAGGACCTCCGCGAGGAATTCAACAGTCTCCCACATAATATGTGGGTACCCAGATCATCAGATTTCTCACCTCTGCTGAGACAAATTTGGGAATGATACAGAAGATCCAGGGACAAAAAAAAAAAGAACAAAAAACCCAACTAACAAACACCAAGAAACATTTGCATTTTATTAAAAAAAAAAAAAAGAAGCATATGTTCTGTCATGGGTTATTCAGAATAGAAAAAGCTTCATCTTTTATACTAGTAAATAACATATAATCCCACTTACCTGTTTTTTTCCCCCCTATACTGTAATTAAACCAAATTAACACCAGAAAGGAGGGGGGGATAATCCTAGACATACCACAATACACTAATAAGCCATGATTAATAAATGCTGAGCTCTCCAAGGTTCTCCAAGAAGTGATACTAGTGCTTAGACTGATGTTGACACTTTGGTAGCTTAAACGCCAAATATACCTCAAGCCCAGCCTTCCAGAGCTATATAAACAGAAACCATACATCCATTCCCATTTTGTGTGGGATAAGCGACTTACCAATAGTCTTTGGGGAAAATAACAGCCATAAGATAATCAGCTGATCACTTAAAGTTTTATTTCTGGCAAAACTCTCTTTTCAGCCATCCTTCTTATGACCACCAGCCTTTGAGTTTTCACATTCAAGTTACAATTCGTTTTCCACACACAGTGCTTGCATATTGCCTGTCACTGTAATATTTAGATGTTGATTTCCACAAAACGTGGCTCAGGATGGCCCTCTTTAAGGGCAACTAATGTCTGTGGTTCTCTGTCAGCAATGTTCTGCCTAGACGTTGCGCCGACTGCCATGCAAACTAAAGAACCTAAACCCGTGATTAGAGCCCTGTGGAATTACTCTGATTTTCTTTATACACTTGTATGGCAGAACGATATCACTAAACTCTGATAAGGTACCTTTTGAAGGAGATCATGGTCTCCGTTGCAAAATAATTTTTTTACCAAGTGTACCAGTAAGCATTTCATGAATCAGTTTACTTTGATTTGAACTTGTAAGAAAATAGTTTAGTATAGTTACTGAAGAGGTTTAAGTCACTTTTACTGGAAAAACAAAAAAAAGTAATTATGTTAACTCAGAATGGCTTGAAACATTTTAAAGTGTTAAATAAAGTTTATTCTACTGTTTGCAGATTCTTCTTTCTCAGCAGCAGAGAGATGGCACTATTTATAAGGGAAAAAAGTAATTTAAAAAATATTAATAAAAAAATCACTCCTTATACCTCCTGGGATCAGGATAATCCAGTAGACCTATTTTAGGAGATTTTTTAATATGCACTTCAAAAAGGCCAGATTAAAATTTGGCAGACCTTAAGGCTTCAGTAAAACTGCTGCTATTTACTTTCGTATGTCTACAAATACACAAAGTCTCCTCAATCACATGCTGATGGTAGAAAAAGCAGCTACTGTAACACTACATGAATGACTTTAATTTATTACAATGCTTGATTTGGGGCAGAAGGGAGGGCAGGGCAGAGGATTAAGTCAGATGAGGGTAAGCATTTCTGCTCAAACAACACGGAAGCATGGACAGAACCAACTTCTGGAAAAGTGATTACACAGAGAGTCTGAAATTTCTGCACTCCACATGCCTTTTACTACAGTTTATCTGAGCAGTTCAGATCTTCACTGCAATCTCCGTTTTAACCCCCAAATATAGATACTCAACACAGGGGTGTCCCATCCTAAATAGGAACTAGTGGTGCTACTAACTCCGAGCAGACCTTCGCTGTTATGGCAAGGTTGTCTACCAGCTATAAATAAACAGCCACACTGCAGTACCTTCCAGGCATCATCAGCTCTTTGCAGAAAACCCATACATTCTGATCCCATCGTTTTCCCCCGTTAAAAATGTATTACTGGGAACTCATGCCGTGCTGCTGCTACTGATTCCCCCCGCCCCAGTCCTGCACCAGCCCTAAGCAATGCCCTTCTGAACGAGCCGCTTGGACTGCTCTCCCCGGTGAAGCCCTTCCAGAAAGGCGAGCTCAAACACAGCCCCTGGGCCAGAAGGGCCCCATGACAACAGCGCCCAAACTCCTTTTATTATAAGGGCAGCACCGACGATGCGGCCGGGCGCCCCGCAGCGACAACGCACAGGAGAACGGCGGGGCGGACCGACTCCTCTCCCGGTGGCACAAGGCTGGGGAGCGGGAGGGGAATCTGCAAAGACACCTAACCATTGCCCCTCCTCAGTCCCAGCGCTGATTAACGGCAGGGCCTCAAACAGCCCCGGCCAGGCAGAGGCCATGGGGGGCGGGCGGAGGGGAGCCGGCGATGCGCCAGGGGCTCGGCAGCGCTAGGAGCCGGTGAGGTAAACCAGCACCCCTCGGACCATCCCTTGGAGCGGGCGGAGCCCCTCGCTCTAACCTACGGGCGGCTCTGCCGTCGGGGAGCGGAGCGGGCCGGCACCCCTCACAGCAACCCCATCAGGGCTTCCTTCACGACAGCCCCCTCCCCTCTCCCTCACGGCTTTCCTCACGACTTTTCCACAACTCACGGCTCTCCCTGCNNGAAGTGTCGCCGCCGCGGCCGCTGTGATTGCGGCAGGCGCCGTGCGGGGCCAGACGACCACGGGCCGCTGCGGGCGGAGACAGGTCCCCGCCAATAGCGGCCGGGCGGAGGAGGGGCCAGACACCCGCCCGGCCGCACTACATGTCCCAGCAAGACCGGCGCTCCACCGCCCTCAAGGGCGGTGGACGCTCGTGCGCAAAGCTCGCTGGGAGTTGTAGTTCCCCGGATACGCGGCAGGCGGCGTGGGCCCGAATATAGTCGTGGAGCGTGTCTCGCGGGGGCCCGGACAGAAGCTTGAGAAACACTCTTTTCCATTTTTAATGAGAAAAAGGAAACAGAGATGCTGTTTGAAAGGCAGGGACACGTGCTGTTCGCCTGATAAACCAGACAGCACATCAGGTTCCCCCTTGCATGCTGGCTATCAGTCAAGAATACCAAACAAGTCTGCGTTTTTTTACCAACCAGCTACGGTTTTGAAGATCTGTAGAAAGTCACAGTGCTGCTATGAGTTTGCCATTTGTGGTATTTGCACCACCTCAACTTTGCTTATGATAATAAATGTAAACAGTCATAACATGTTAATTGTCAGTACTTCCCCAGAAGCCAGCGACCCTGGTAACCCAGTGTGTACGTGGCATGTCTCCTGACACAAGCAAGTTGTTAAAATTCAGGCTGATTCAGGAATGACCTTTTTGAACTGACAAAGACCATCATGCTGACTATCCAACAGGAAAAAAACAAGCCCTAAAACATCCTTTCCCCTCAATTTCATCTGAGTTTAGTTACCACATGGGTTATGCTTATGTATTGAGGATTATCCTCCTGCCCTAATATCAGTTAAGACAATAAATGACCTATCATTCAAGTCCAAAGGTGGTTTTCCTATTATTTGTCATAGCTGGGCTACATGAGGTAAGTACACCTTGTGTCAGCTGTCACTGCTAAAAAGGCTAACAATACCACTTCCAAGTATCCTGTCTAGAAATTCTACATTCATTAAACATCAGCAGGATGTTCCTCAATGTGAAAAATAATAGATGGGAAGATCCCGACAGGAATCCTGCATCCAGTTAAATGTATCAGACAGGTACTAAAGACACTCAAGTAACATTCAGACTTTTATTACTGAATACAATTCCTTCTTTGATAGTGTTAGAAAGTTTGCAAGCCTTCCTGAAACAAGTGGGAAATTTGTGTAAAGATGTGGATGGTGTTGCTGGGTACGTGGGCTGAAGTAAGCAGAGAGATTGCTAAAGTACAATGGTGAGGAGTCTCAAACAGAAGCAGCCAGCTCTCCAGCAGCAGGAATCCAGCACAATCCTTGTGGCCACTGCTACCATGGAAGAGAAGAAATGAAAGCAATAAAGCTGTGTCAATCACACAAACACACATTTTATGGCTATGTGTAAATAAATATGCATACAATTTTTTAAAAATAGAAAGGCATGTTAAGTAGGTAAAAACACAATGCATTTATTAAAAAGTTTTGCTCCTTGCTCTGACAGCATTAAAAAGCAAAAGTAGCCATCACCCACATGTCTCAAAACTAAACTCTGACTCTCCTGACGGCAGTTTCATCAACCCAACAAAGCCACACGCTACGAATGAGGACTAAGATGCTACCAAACTCTGAAAGTGTTGACCAAAAGTGAACAAAACCAAAACCCAAATGTGAACTTAAAAACTCCAGATAAAGTGGTTTCTTTCTTACTAGTGAGATTTTACCAACCAAGGATTGGAAGTCCTACAGACCACAAGGCTGCCGTACAGTAAGAATGGGTAATTTAGCTCTGATTCTCTTTTGCTGGAGAAGGAGGAGCTGAGGTTTCCTCTGTGAGACTTTGTGTCCATTCCTGTTCCAAAAAATGATTAAAGAAGCAAGAATATGAAAGCATGCCAGGAGAAGTAAGTAAGAAGAACTAAGAAGTAAGTTTCTGCATAATTGCAAAAGGAGCATGTGCAGCACTGATGCTCAACAGCAGAGTAAAGATATGACTGAAATGCACCTGGTAATTTTGATTTAAGGTGGAAGTATAAATTTGGTGCAAAGAATTTGGGGCATATACTTCTACCCTGATCTGTGTCAAATGCAGGGGAATAGGAACACATCTAGACACGTATATTGAAGAAGACAGAGCTTAGAGATGCCCTGATGTAGCATCTGTCTGCACATGATGGTTTTATATTTATATCTGGGAGAATCTGCCAGAAAGTTTAAGTGCAAGACAGTCTGGTCACTACATACACATAGAGAACAGGATCAGCTTCAAAACAAGAAATGCTTTCTCAAACATATGCTTTCATGGAGAGCCAAGAAAAGGCTCATCAGAACAGCTAAATGCACTCGGTTCATGGGTCAATTTTCTTCCTACAGAAAACATGAAAATGACTCCTATGCTCATGCACATCTTTTCTGCAGATGACACTTTTCTACCTTTGTAGACAAGTGTTATGTGAGTTGTACGGAAAAAACAGGGGTGTGGATTAGAATAAAGTAGGTATGAGGTGATCTCCTGAAATAGCTGTAAGATCAGGAAATTCAAGGGGAGGACAACATGTACCAGAGAAAACAAGCAGGGAGGAGGGAAAGGGGGGAAAAGTCTAAAGGTTAAAAGACTGCAAATGCATCCTTGCAGACAGTGGCTTCCAAATAGCCCGTGTGACTATGCAATGGGGAATGTATTTAAAAAATCATGGAATAGGTAATGGCCAGCAGTAAGCTTGATGATGTTATCGCATCCTCTTGGTAGAGGCATGTGAAAACAAATGCCAATTATGAAGTGTACACTTCAGTGTATACCCAGAATAAAATTTTCTGAACTTGACTTTTGTTGCCTTTTTTAATTCATCTCAGGCAATCCTCATATCTGACAGACATACTTCCTAAACCTCACTGCATGCATCCCCTTGATAATGATTTTTTTCCTGCACACAATTAATGTCTAAATATGTGGTATGTTTGCAGTATCATTGTGGTTATCTGCACTTGGATTCCAAACAGTTGAATTACCCATTGCTACTGGCAGGAAGAATGTTCTTTTCTCTCTCTGTTGTTTAAAATACACTTTCCTCCATATTAGATTCAGGCTTGCCCAATCAATCTACACATTGACAGCTCCATGTATTTCACATCATAATAGCCCATGTAATGCACATTTAATCCAGAAATTTGCCAAACTGGCCCACGGAAGGCCTTCCACCCAGCACCAGCTGCACTTGCCTTTTGTCCTGGCAGCCTGTTGAATTTTATGGCAGGCTCATATCTCCTACCCTCCTTTTAAAAACTTCTCATGGCCTGTATGGGCCTGCTATGGCAGGGGGGTTGGACTAGATGACCTCCAGAGGTCCCTTCCAACCCCATATCATTCTGTGATTCTGTGATTTCAGCCGAGAGCGTTCAGGAAGATCTCAGGCAGTAATATTGCATGGGAGATGCTATTTTTACCTGCAGGAGTGAGAGAGTATAGGCGGACGATAAAAGTTTCTTAGTAAAAAATTCCTCCTGGAGACAAGCTGTGTGCAAACTTGGATCCTTCAGGATAAATAAGACCTTTTAAACTTGTCTATCACAGTTGTACTGTAAAAAAGGGAAAGAAAAATGAGAAACAAATTCAATATCAAATTAGCATTTGCAAGAGGACCCAGGTTTAATAAAGGTGAGCAGCCAAAGATTTTAGTTACTTTAAACATTCTTAGTGAAAAATACCTGTTTGGAAACATTTTCATGCACATGTTTTACCTTATCAGGCTTCAATAAATATCAAAAAAGAAAGCATAGAAATGCCATTGGTCTTTCATTCTTTGCATCCAATCGCATCCTCTTGGTAGAGGCAGACCTCTGCTCTTTTAGATAATTACTCTGAGTTATCTTGAGTTCTTTTCAACAAATAAGGCATGAAAATGCATGAAGAAAGACATATGGCTGGATGCAATTAAACCCCCAAATGCTCAAATGGCATTTTCTTCTTCACACTTTGTATTCTCAAACTTGCTATTTCTCAGATGTCGCTAGACACTTTCAGTCTCCTAATTTTGATAATTCTGTCAGCTTCTAGGATGGCTGGTTTTGGTTCTTATTATAAGAATAATATGCTAGCTCTCTCGTTTGTGTAGGGAGAAAGGAAATAACGTAGTGAGGACACCACAGGAAAAGTTTAATCCTGTTTTATTACAGGAAAAGAAAGAAATAGGAGTGATGTAAAAAAAGGAAAGCAATAACAGAAAGACTGAGAGTGTGTGTGTATGTCTATGTGTTCATAATACAATTGAAGGAATACAAGTAGAAGGAATAGTGTTTCAGCCTGAGTCTGTTGCACTGCACCCCTCCACCTTTGTGTACTCATATACCCACACTTACAGCCCCTAGCTAGAGTTCAGAATTTCCATCATTTCATGTTAAAATGGAGCTCTTTTAAAAGTCCCCCTCTAGCTTCCATGCTAGATGTTTATGGAATAATAATTTCCATTTTAATAATTTCTAATGCTTTCTAATTATTTTCAGTTTATAAATCATTCAGGCATTATCGAGGAAAACAAAAGGTGTGTGTTTGGGCAAAGGAAACAGAATTGTTCCTCTGTTTACAAATTCTCTACCTGAGATGCTCTTGTACCTATATGCTTTGAAAAAATATATTCATTATTGAAGGCATTAAAAGAAAAAAGGCCTTTGAAGGCCTTTTAAATTAAAAGATGCCACCTCTGGCTCTGTAAGTCCCTATGTCAAAATCTCAGGGAGAACATAGCTGAGAAGTATCTCCTGTCCTGTTCACACACCTTCACTCATCACCGGCAGCTGGTCACTTTCAGAGAGGGCTTTGTGCTTTGACTGGCACAGCTGTACTAATATAACCAAGAGGAATTATGTTTGAATCATGGCCATGACTTTTTGCAGTGTTTGTGAGAGGGCAGTCACATCTAGACAAGCTACATACCTTCAAAACCCAGAAGTATGTTGAAGGCTGGTAATTAAAATTCTCTGAAAAGTTACTAGCACTGAGCATGATCCATCCCCAGCATTCATACATTTTGACGAGACCAAACCTACTTTGCTCTGCATCAGGTGTGGAAAAGGACTTCATTTTTAGTTTCTCCTTCCTTGTACCTCAGTTCCCCATTTGGAACATGAAGATAGTAGCACACCACTTGCCTCAGCTGCTGTGGGTGTGCAAATGGTCTGTCACAGGTTATGTGACTGCTTGCGTGAATGTTGGCTTACTTGGGAGTGTAGATGAGGTGATGGGAGATAGCTAAAGGCAGAGGTTAGGCACCGTCATTTACCACGGAGTACACATAGGGACAACAGGCAGGTAGCGCAGAGCTGTAACTTTTCACCTCAGCTTGTCCTGCAGTAACCGATGGCTCTGCCCATACTCAGTCACAGACAAGTCATACAAACTTACAGGGGTAAGAAGAGTGATGCATTTAAGTGATGAATGGCACGAGGCCACATACTGAATGCTTAGAATGAAATAAAAGTATAATAAATGACAGCTTATCCAGTGACCATCACGTTATTTTCCAATCCCTGGTATTTGGTATATTTTCAATATGATCCATGAAGCAAAGACTACAGGCCAGACATGTAGTTGTGTAATATATATCATGACACATAGACAAAAGAAGGCTGATTTAAGATGACATGACCAACCTTTATTTTTTGTTGCTGTATTTTGCAATTTTTATGTTCTTTTTTTGCATTTTAGTACAGAAAATAACTGCTAGAGCCCTGTTTCAATATACTTAGAAAATAAAATTATTAACTTTCTAACTACAAGTTGTGTGTCCAGGGAAACAATCCATTTTGCCTCTGCTACCTACCAATTTCCCTTCCTGAACAATAAAAACCCCAGGAATCTGCTGACAGTGGAAAATGGTAATTTTTATAAAGAAATAGTTTTATCAGCTGCAAAAACTGGCTCTTTCATTCCTTAAGGAAAAAAAAAATCAGAACTAAAGGCCCAATTGTTTTCTTGCTCTGAACTTTGAGGAAGTGATTCGATCTTGCCGTGACACAGCGTGGCAGACATTTCTAGCTTTGAATCTCCTTGCAATGAGAGCTATAATAGGAAAAATTAATGTGTGGAAATTCTTAGTAGAAATCACTTCTACTTTGAATCTGAATAGGGATCTAGAGGCTTTGTACAGAGACTCTAATTTTTCATCTACAGCTAGATAGGAATCTCTACTTTTTGTGGTTGCAGCCAGAACCTTTTGAGCTATGTGGCAGCCCGTGTACAATATCAGATCACAGCCTGGACTCTGGGGAAGGCATCTGTAAACTGGAAAGGCACCTGTAAAGTTTTCAGTGTTAGTTAATGAAGCTGTATGCCCCTTGTGACAGAATTCAATATTCTCACCGCAGCCTAGCGGTTACAGGATACTTGGAAGCAGTTGTAACAGCAGACCTAAGGGACGTTACAAATAGGTCAGTGAAACACGCACTTTCCTTCCCCTTTCTTCCCTTGCAACCTGAGAACATCAATTATTGGAATAAAAATACAGACCTCAAAAAAGCATCAAGGAAGGAGATATTACTACTCTAGGTTTCTCTATATTATTCAGGGTCTAAAACATTAAAATTTCTGCTTTTTTTTCCCCTGATTTTGAAAATGGAAATATTTTTTTAGAATACCAGAAATAAGAAAATGCAAATGGAACAAACTTGAATAGTGTTGATGTAAACTTTATGTCTTCTCAAAGATCAGGCTATTGCAAAGATTACTCACCATACTGGGAGATATTAAATATAGGTAGGAATTGTAGTGGAGATACTACCTTTTATTAGAGCACTCAGAGGGAATAAATGTGTTTTCCAGGTTACATAAAGCATGATTGTTTTATGGAATGATTCTATAAACCAACAATTTAATATAAATCTATACAGGATTGGATTACCTCCACTCCCTATTTTAATATGGGATCCCAGTTTTTAAGATTTTGCATTAACAGGGAAATTATTTCAAGGTAAATAGCTGTGTCATCTGCAAGAACCACTAATTCTCAGGCTGTGGGCAGTTCATACAAGGTCCTAAGAATCTGCATGTGTAATACTGAATAAAAAACACTTCATTTCAACCATTAATTCATCTAAACTAGGTTGGATCTGTAAGATGATCCAAATGAACAAGAACCATGCAAGGGCTGTAGACTGGAATAGGATGTGTTTAAAAGTGCGTTGAATTCCACTTGCTGCTTCTATATGTCTACTGTGGGTGCATTTCCTAAAAGGGTTTTCAGACTCTAACTAATGCAGATGAAAGCTTTTTAGATACAATGATTCAATTAGATATTTTCTGGATTGAAATATACTTTGTCTATGTCCTCTCTGTTAAAAAAAACCCCAAAAGCAAAACAGAGATAATCTAGGGCATTGGCTTTGGCCTCTTTCTTTCATTCGAACATTGGGAATTGATCTGTTCCTGTCACTTTGGTCTTCAATCATCTAATACTTCAAACATTAACAATCACATGTGAATTTTCCACTGAGGGGATTTTTAATGTGTTTTGAAGACGAAAAAAGTGGAATAAAACTAGAATTACTTTGTAATTAATACAGCTTCTTAAAAAAACCCCCTCCTCTTTCTTATTGGTTTACATGAAAATTAATTGTGCCATTGCCTGTTGAAATCTGAACAGATGGTACCACAACAGTTAAAAACAATCCTGCCACATACCACAAATGCCTTTAAGCTCTAGGATGTTATGATTAACTTGGGTAGTTGTTATGATTAACTTGAGTAGTCTAGGTGATCTTCCCATCCCCCACTGGTGGCATTGGTGGCATTGGTTATTAGGGTTTTAAAATATTATGTGGAAAGAAGACACCCTATATATTTTTGGACTTCTGCAGGGTCCAGAACTCTTTGTTCTTTAGTGTCTGAGGTGATATATTCACATTAATTGAAATTATGATGATGCACAGCTGAGTCACAGGAGTAGAAGTTGAAGGTTGCAAATTCATTTGGTTTATTATTTCCAATGTGTTGCTTAACAGGTCATGAGACAGCATCGATTTTCTATTAACTCATCCCAGTACTAGTGCCATATGTTCTGAATAGGCAGCAAAGCTGATGTCTCCTCCTTGGGTTCAGGTCCTAATGAGGCCAAATAACAATTCCTATCTGTAGACAAACATTTTGGTGTCTTTGTCCTCACAGGAGCTCTTCCACCTTGTGGGTTCCACACAGGAGGAGCATTACCATGATAAGATGTAAGGAAACTTCAGAAAACCAAAGAAGGCTACTTGATAACAACATTCGGTGTACTTGATAATTTAATTGAAGAATACTTGTAAGGTGTAATATGACAAGATGACACCTAGAGCTCTGGGGAAGGAGGGGAAACATGGATGTAAGCCACCAACCATGCATTCAGCATTATAATCAGAAACTCAGGAGGAGTAGAAGAGGTCTTCAACAGAGGAAGATGTAAAGTAGCAGAAGCTGTAAGCATTGTCTTCATTCACATTCTTGCTGGTACCTCAGGCATGAGTAGAAGTTCTCTATGGAGAGGGTATCTGAATAGCGATTAGCTGCAATGTGCTGGTACAGATCCTTTGAAGAAACAAGTAAAGAGAGGGAGTTGTAAAAAGAACAACAAACCCCCATAACCTAGTATTATGCACACTTTAACAGCTATCCTTTCTAAGAATAAGCATTACAGAAGAGAATGACAGCGATGAAACTTGAAAGAGCTAGGGACATTACGTCACAGACAATGAGAAGGAAAGAAGTTGCAGTCATGAGTATGGGGACATCTACAGTGCAGGAGTCCCTCTAAACAATGCTTCCCAAGTGTCTTCATTCAAACACTCCATCTTAGAGAGAGTCTAAATAGTAAAATGGATATAGGCAAAAATATGAGAATTATCTTGACATCTCACATATAAATCTGACATCAACCAAAAGGTTTTGACTTGAAACAGTGACTGAAAATTACTAATACTGCCTCTAAGTCGGTAGATTTACTTGCTAAGAGTAAGTAAACATGAAGTTAATTTTGACAAGGGTCTTTACCATATTATACATTTGCTTTTAGGTCTGGAGCAATTGTGAAGGAAGATCCATTCTTACTCTTTTGCATGTGAATTCCTACTTTTTCCAACTTTTGCCTTAGCTGACCTGTCAGATAACTGAAGTTGCAAGATAGCCTTGCACAATAAGTTTTGTTTTTCTTCTTCACTCACCATCATGTGCTTAATATGCAAAATAAATGTCTGCGGCTCCACTTCCCTTTGCAGCTAATGAGGGCTGTAACTTCCAAGATAGACAAAGCAACATCACAAGAGTTTTGTCTCACCCTACTACAAAACCTGTTCTAAAATTAGCTAAAGTTACTTGCTATTTAGTTCACTCCACGCGCACAAAGCCATAGTAAAAGTCTCCTGTTCATCTGTCATAAAAGCCAGAATCTTTCCTTCTTCCTGAATGTTCCTTTTATATAACTAATGCTAATAAATATTCAAAACTATCACTCACTGTTGGAGCAGAATTTCATTCCTTGCAGGACATTAGTAGTTTTCACTTAACAAAAGTACTTTTTAAAGTATTTTTTTTCTCTTTGGGGTGGAGGCAGAACTTACGCAGTAGTGCTAATCTATCCAAAAAGAGTGCTGAGCATGGTCTTTATGCCAACCCCCTTGGTTTCAGTGTATGCAAGCACCCTTCTTTTGTCACACCCTTCAAAATCATGGGGCTTTGAAAAAGGAAATGGACCACTTTAATTGGTCATCAGATAACGGCCTCAGAAAATTCTGAGAGGTTTTGCGGAAGGAAAACAAAAGACTGACAAAATCAGCTCTTTAGTGCTTTGATTATTTCTTTAGTGGTCCCAGGATATTCTCTTATAAAAGAGGCCCTAAACCCTTGTGGTAACCTCAACTAACATATCTTCTAAAGCTAGTCACGATACCTTACATGAACTTAATCGAAAAAAAAAGTTAAAGACAACCCCTTAAACAAGCAAGAGACATTTTTGCTTGCACAGCACCTCTTAAATATTATCAGCAGGTGGTGTTGGTGTTATCATCCCAGACAAAAATGTATGGGAAGGATTGTTGCAACAGATGAGGGTGAGCCTGGACATGAAAGCTTCTGAGAAAAGTTTTGTGAATCCAAGAGGTTAAAAAGACACCTTCATTTATTTGTAATTGTTGGAGAGGTGGAGTGTTTATATCATGAGTGTTCATACCCACGTTCTTTGCTATCTTGCAGTTACCTTGAGGAATCAGGAGGGGATTCCCTTCACATCTTCCCCAAGTTGCGGAGAAAAGAACTTAAGTGCCCCATAGTAGTTTCTTCCATCCAAAATTCCTGTAATTTATTAGAAACATCAAAGCCAAGGTGTTATTTCCCGGTGGGCCTGTACAATGGCCTGACATCCCCATCCCAGGGAACAAAGAAGGGCTTCCCAGACCTGGAGAAGGCCAGGGGCACCCCAAAGGGCTCTCTAGTATTTTAGAATCCTAGAATTATCTACGTGGGAAAGGACCTTTGAGAGAAAACCGCCACTAAACTATATCCCTCAGCACCACACCTATCCATCTTTTAAATACTTCCAGAAATACTGATTCCACTACTCCCCGGGACAGCCTGTTCCAACAGCTCAACCGCGCGATGGGCGGGGCTTGACGCGACGTGCCAACGTCATGCGTCTCCTTCGGCGCCTGCGCTTCGCGTCCCGGAAGCGCGGCCACGTCTGCCGGAAGATGGGGTAGCACCGCTGAGCCCAGCTTGGGGTTTCGTAGTGGTTGTTGCTGCCCCTTTCTCTCACGGCTTTCCCCTCTCGGCCTGGGGGTCTCCCCCGCTGGGAGGAGGTGACGGCTGGGCTGTGCTGAGGCCTTCTTCGTTCCTGAGGGCCGCCGGGTAGGGCTGGGGGACAGGCAGCCGTGCTGAGGGAGGGGAGGAGGGAGGAAGGGTAAGGGGTGGGGGAGGCAGGGGCCACCAAGAGCATCGCTCTCCTGCCGGGCCTTGCCTGTGGATGTGCTGGCCCGAGGGACCCTCCACGGGCCTTGGGGTGAAGGGGCCCTTCCCGGGAGCTGGGGTGAAGCTACATGTTGCCTTGTGTAGTCTTGAAGGTCCTGGGTGGAAGTGAGGGGCTGCTTCTGTGCCCCATGTTGGTGTCACAGAAGGCTGCAGTTTGCTGGGGAGAAGTTTGTCTGACCCAGATTATGAATCTGCAGACCAAACATCTAAGGCTGTGTTGTTATTGGTTACTGTAACAATCATCTGGCCACTTTTCCTCCTCCAACTGGGTTTGGTTTTGTCAGGTGCAACTAGACTTTATTTTCTGTTATTGTTCCCGATTGGCTAGCAGGCTGGATGCTCTGTAGCCAGTGCTGATGCCAGAAACAGATACGGTGAGCTGATAGCTAAGCCTTGACATCGTCTGTTTTCCTCAGAAACTGTTCTGGTTTGTTTCCATCAGTTACCAAAACAGCATAATACCAAGTGAGCAGCAGAAAAGTGTTAAAATAATTACAGCTCTAATAGATTAACACAGCAATTGTTTAGGTAGCCCATACATCTTGCCTTATCAACCCCAGTCTGATTTGTAATCATTCCATGTCTTTTGCAGCATATGGTTCTGATTTAGAGTTTATCAACTGTCATCCATCATGTCTTGGCTTGCTGATCTTGCTGGAAAGGCAGAAGATCTACTCAACAGAGTTGATCAAGGAGCTGCATCAGCTCTGAGCAAAAAAGACACAGCAACCGGTGCAGTTTATGATCATAAGAATTTGGACTCCGCTAATGAATATTCTGAGTTGCATCAGCATAGTGGAGAACTGAAATATCAGACGTCATCCAAACCAGCCTTCATCTCCTCAGCAGCTGATAATATTAAACATCAGAAGGCCACAATCCTAGCGGGAACAGCAAATGTTAAACCAGCACGTAGGACACCTTTGGAGGTTTCTTCTCCAGTAGAAAGTGCTTCCACACCCAGAGCTGCCTCACATTTTGTGAGAAGAAAGAAGTCTGAACCTGATGATGAGTTGCTATTTGATTTTCTCAACAGTTCAGAGAAAGACCCTAACGGAAGGATGGACTCTAAAAAAGAGAAGAGCAAGGCACCTATTCTTCAAAATCACTCTCGGACTTCAAGCATTAGTTCTGTGTCTACAAGTACACAGAGTGCAATAACTACTGAAGATAATTCCATCAGGAGCCAAGGCAATGGTAGTTAAATAGTATTGAACCTAGAGATATTTAAAACTCAAGTGTGTCTAGTGTAAGGCTAGGTAATGGATTTATTGTCAGTTTGTGAAACATCTAGCAGTAGTAGTATGTCAAATGGGTGGAGTACAGCAGGGCCTTTAACATTTTTTCATCACTGGGATAACCTTAGATACCATGCTGATTTGACAAGCTGCATAATTGATACCTAAATCTTTTGTGTTCTCGATCTACCTCATTGCTGCTGCTCACCTTGACCTCCCTGAGCTATGAACTAACCTTGCATCAGCCCTCATACATCCCCGCTTGGAAGCACAGGCACTACTGCATTTGTTTGATCACTCAGGGCCCCTTACATGTTGTTGCCACGTAGGAAAGTGAGTGACTTTCACTGACTGGTAGATGGTGTTGGCTGTTGCCCAATGCACCATGTGAGGTTTTCTCTGTTCCACCATGGAAGAAGGGTAAGCTGTCTAACTTGCCTATCCTGCAGAGTGGGAATTGGGATGTGAAGACAAGCTGTTGTAGAACTATAGGTGTGAGAGAGCTGGATAGATAAAGCCTTTGGGTTTGTCAGAAGTAGGTCATTACTGCATTATAAATCTGGGTGCTTGAAAGAGCCTCCAGGCCAGATGGTCAGAAGTTGGGGCTATTCTCAAGTCAACACAGTGTGGCTGGGAAGTGTCAGGAACTTGTGTTTTCTATCAGACTGTCCAACCTATGCTCAGTCCTTGCTGTTGCTCTGTTACTTTGCTGTGGTTTATTCTATAAAATTGAATGAAATGGTTCTATTTCCAAATAATGTAGTTAGAAACTTTATTATTTGTTCAGTACTTTGAGCACTTCGAGCATTGTAAATGCCAGTTTTTTACTTACTATGTTAAGGATGCTGAACAGCTTTAGATGTAAAAAGGGGATCATTTCCAAAGATGTGAATATTTTTGTGTTTCTGAGTCTGTAACCTTTCTGTAAGGTTTACTAGTACTCTTAATAATAATTCAAATAAGTTAGACCTGTCTATATTGCTTTGCCGATTGGTGCTTTGCTCAGTGTGGCCTGTTGAATTGTCTTCGGAGGATTTTTGGAGTTTGCGTTGTGGAGCTGCCAAATGGGGAAGCAAACAATTACAACATAGAGTTTGAGCACACTGTTTTCAAAGTTGATTGTATAGATAAGTCTGTGTGATTTAAATATTTTGTATAGCACCTGTTGATGCAGTTTATGATACATTAACTATAGAAAAAAAACTGTTAATGTTATTCTTTGTACATTGCAATGGATATAATCTGTGTTATAAATGGCTAATTTATTGCTTTGTTAGTTTCATTAGTCTATTGAGTTTTCCAGACAACAGATTGAGGATGATTTTTCTGATAATTTGGAAATTGTGTAAGTTAATCAAGGGAAGGAAACACTTCTTAGAACCATTTAAATAGGTAAGGGGTTTGAGAAATAGTGGAAGAAATCTTCTTGTCGCTGCTGCTACGTGTCAGTATGACGTTGTTCAGTATTGATAGTCTGCCCCAGCTCCCTGGTCTCTGGGTGACAGGAGCTGTTGCAGTGGTAACAAGGGAGGTGGAGCAGGCTGGTTGGTGATCGGTCAGAAGGTGGAGCAAAGGACGTTGCAACAGCTAAACTGCAGTCTTGCTTGGTATTAGTTGCAGTCTGTCCCTCTGGATTTTCAGCAGTTACTCATCTGGGAGAGTAAATTTAGAAGTGATATTTATGGATTGCCTGCTTGTTTGCTTATTGCGTACTGTGTTGTTTTATCTTAACACTGCTGTGAAGCTGGCAACTATCTGCACACTGAAATCAAGACAGTTACAGTGGATATATCAATTTCACAACATTAATCCAGGACACTGTGTGTGTTTGTACATGATGGAGAAAGGCTGTTCGTTCCTCCTTCTCTGCAAGTTCGGAATACTGCCAGGCGTTCCCTTACTGTTCTCACTGAGGTTCTAAGATTTTAAAAAATCAAAATAAACCCCTTTATTTTGATTTCCATAATCTAATGAGTTTGTATTGACAGAAAGTTTTTAAGAGTTTGACAGAGTGTCCCTACTTTGTAGTTTTTCATTAGCGAAAGGAAAGATCATGCTTTTGCTTCAAATCACTGCAGTTTGATTTCTCATAGTAGAAGTGCTTTTGAAAAAATATTTTGAGAGAATTACTCATACAGAATTATCAGATGATCTTTTGACTGAAATTATTCTTAAAGTGCTTTTTTACATAAAGATAACTAAAATATGTAACCATGTGCCTGAGATACATATTTAGTTTTGATATCAAAATAAGTACAGCCATCTGAAGAGATTTTTTTTAAAATAAAATTTACATCCTTGAAATCAAAATCTCAGTGGAAACCTAGAATGAACATGCACTAAAAATTCCCCTAGTTAGTTACTATGTATATTTAACCTCTTCTGTTGCTGTCTTATCTTCTGAAGACATCTCTGGGCAGCATAGTCATAAAAAAGTGTTAATGTTTTGAAATTCTGAATTTGACATTAACATAATGTGACATTCTATAACTTCCATGTCTTGTCTTGCAGAATTAACAAAAACGCTGCATGATGCATCTATACTGTATAATAGTCCTATTTTGTGCAAGTCCTTCAGGAAAAGCAGCTCCATATTCCATTTCAATATAAGCAGTAGTTATTTTTATTTTTTTCTATTCAATTAAGCACTGATGCAGAACACACAATTGCTCTTTACATCAAGGCAACTTGCAAATACTTATATTGGTTCTAACTTGCATCTCTCTGTACAGAAACTCCAGACGGTTCAGATTCTAGACTGGGAACACAAGGTGATGGTGTGAAGGATTCATCACAAAGTGCAGTATCTAATCCTAGCCTTTCAGCTAATGACGATGGCAAATCACATGAGCTATCCAATCTTCGTCTGGAGAATCAGCTGCTGCGGAACGAAGTTCAATCTCTAAATCAAGAAATGGCTTCATTAATTCAGAGGTCCAAAGAAACACAAGAAGGTACTGTGGCTTGGAAACTCAACTGTGACATACTGTTAAAATGCTAGTGAACTAGAAAACTGCTACTCTAGGTTAGTGTTTTCTATTCATAGTAAAATCTTTCTAGTTAAATTTGCATGTATGACTTACTAAGCAAAATGATTCTTGGTCTCAAAATAATGAGCTGGAAAAAACTAGAAGGCTTATTCAACTACAAAAATAACATAAATATTGATCAAAGTGATGTGATCAAGTTAGCTCCAAAATTTAAACCATATTAAAATAGCTTTGGAAAAATAATATCAGTAATAAAATACTTTTCCTGCGTTTTAATGGCTACTGCAAAATACTTAAATTAATAAATTTCTTTAAATCCTCCAAAATCTGACTCCTTTCTGCCTGTAGCCTATGATCCCTGTTGTCTAGAAACTGACAGAAAAAATATAAAATTTAGTATTTTTCTATGGCTTCACTAGCTTTTTCAAAGCCAAATGAAATGACAAATATAAAAGATGTGAATATAGATTAAACACTTAAGTGCTAAAACCTTGAGCAAACTTCTGCTGTTAGACAATTAAGGGACTGCATTTCTTTCAAAGTAGCCACATGAGCCAGAGAATTGTAATTTCTGTTGAAGTTTAATATGTGATGTTTGATTTAAAAACAGAAGCCTCTGTAAGTATTTGGGCATTATTTCAACACTGGTGTGTTTTCCTACAGTTTTTTAGGTTGAGCTCATTGTCATATTTTGTTGAACTAGGTGCTGTATGCAGAGGTTTCCAAAGGCTAGTTCCCACAGGGGTATTTGACAGCAGGCCATTGCAAGGGATGAGACAAGTAAAATTTGTCATCTGTGGTGTGACACAGAATGAAATGCCCATTTTGAGATAGCCTGCAAATTTTTTTGGGTCATGCTCTGCAGGCAGTCTGTCATTTGTTACTTCTTGAGAGCTCATAAAGTTTCAGTGTTACTTCGACTTGAGTGTATTTAATTTCTTTCTGTAAGAAATGTGATGTGTGCATCCTGACCATTTACAAGGCCTTGGTTTTATGAACTTCAAAGAAACTTCTTATTTTGTAGAATTGAACAAATCCCGAGAAAGGGTTGAGAAGTGGAATGTTGACCATTCAAAGAGTGACAGGATGGTTAGAGAACTTCGAGCTCGAGTTGATGATCTGACAGAAGCTGTTGGTGCTAAAGATTCACAGCTAGCTGTGCTGAAAGTACGGTTGCAAGAAGCTGATCAGCTCTTAAGTGCTCGGAAAGAAGCTTTGGAAGCATTGCAGAGTGAAAAATCACGGTACTTCATAATTTCATACTATGTAATTCTGCAAATAATAATAAGATTGAAAAGTCAAGGTAGATAATCTCTTTAAGAATAAAAATGAATATATTAATGGGGAAAGGCATTGTATCGAGGTTTGAAATATGAGGATTAAAGTTTGTTCTGGGCCTGCTATAACATAGTTGGCAGTGGGAACAGGGCAAATGAGTATTAAATAGG
Organism: Nycticryphes semicollaris; assembly: GCA_013400055.1. Lineage (NCBI taxonomy): Eukaryota > Metazoa > Chordata > Aves > Charadriiformes > Rostratulidae > Nycticryphes > Nycticryphes semicollaris. The sequence continues at coordinate 409,405 of VXBJ01003125.1, read as the reverse complement.
GGCAATTGCCACCTGAGTATTGAAACCCCTTTTGTATGAAGTATTAATATTTGTGTCAGAGACCTGAAGATCTCAAGAAAAATGGTTTTCTCTTGAAAAATGCATTTGCTTATCCACAAATACGAAGACTTTTGTGACTTATCTCAGGACCGGGATATGAATCTGCAATTGATTGCTCCCAAATATAGGTCAGGTAGAAGATGTGTGAGCCATTAACTCCTCGTGCCATATTCAGTAATATACCAAGTACATTTTCAAAGCTGATCTAAAAACCAAGTAGTCCTATTTCTAGCTGAAAATCACAGTAGATTTGTTTTTCAATTAATATGTGCGTTGCTCTTTCAGGATAATACAAGACCACAGTGAAGGGAGCAGCTTGCAAAATCAAGCCCTTCAAACTCTTCAAGAGAGGCTGCATGATGCAGACTCTGCACTCAAGCGAGAGCAAGAAAGTTACAAACAAATGCAGGTTAGACACAAAGAGTAAGGAAGAGTTTCAGACTCTGCTTTTGAGATCAAATCTGTGAGCTTCCAGCTGCTTTCTCTTCCTCTTGACTTCAGTTTCTCTTCAGGGCACGAAGTGCTTGGAAGGATGTGCTGTCTGCTGTGCTAAGTATCCTCGTGATACTAGTTTACTTTTAATCATGAAGCTTTCAAAATAACATATAAAAAGGTTTTGAGGATTAATGCTAGTAATTCTTACTGGTTTATTGTTTTTTGGGTTTTTTAACACTAATGTTAAAACGTGTTTTAAAATTAAGTCAGTAACTGATTTAATTTTCCATGCTCTGTTGTTACACAACAGATCATTACACAATTTGAGTATCTTAAGAATATTAAGCTGGACAATAAATTGTGTGGTAAATATGTGAGTACATAATTGCTAGAGATTGCTTTCCACACTTAGCTTGGCCTTTATCTTTGAAAATCTTTATCAGTGTCTAATTTGGGGTTTTTTCACATCGAAATATGGCAGACTATATTTGGTAATATTTTTGAGGGGGAAGCTTGCTTTTTGTTTACCAAATGTAAATAATAGGAAGATTATTATTCCTTCAGTATTTCTGGTGGGGGAAAGAAATGCATATTTTTAATGATTTTATTTAGTGCTTGCTTAAGTGAGCAGGATTTCTTTCCTCATAGCAGTAATGAATCTTTAAGTTGGAGGTGGTAGATCAAAGGTGTTGTGTCATGTGTAGTTGCTTTTAAACTTTCTTTTTTTCCTCTCTATGTTAAAGTTGAGACTGTGTATAAACACAAAGTATTGTTTCTTTATTGCTAATAGAATGAGTTTGCGGCTCGTCTAAGTAAAATGGAAGCGGAACGGCAGAACTTGGCAGAAGGGATAACTGTAGCAGAAAGAAAGTATTTAGATGAAAAGAGGAGAGCTGATGAGCTTCAGCAGCAGGTCAAAGTAACTAAAAACCACCTAGAATCTGCAAAACAGGAACTGGCAGACTATAAACAGAAAGCTACTCGCATACTCCAAGTAAGTATTTTTGTAAAGAAATCCAGCTTGATTTGTACACTTAACTTTCTTAAGGTGTTATCCTTCAAATAATCTTATTTGTCGGTTTCTTTTGTCATGTGACCTGTAATATATTTGTGGCATATCTATAATGATGCCTATACAGAACAGCTAGCAGTCTTTATTTAGTAAATTAAAGTTCACAGATTAATTTAAGTAATTGAAGTTCAGGTCCTGAATTAAAGAAGAGTCTAGGTGAACTGTTGCGCTTACTGTGCAGCATCCATCAGTGTGTTCTGCATCTAAGAGTCCAGTCTTAGGCAGATAGATACAGATGTAACCTGCAGTTCGTTCCACACACAGTGTTCTTGAGTCAAGAATATTGCTCTATTCTGCTTGAGGTTGAAGTATAGCATATAATGGATTCTTACGTGTAAACTAAAGGAAATATGTATCCTAAAAGGTTTTATGTGATCAGCATTATAGAGACAATGGCAAAATTAAGTATTTTATGCAGACTTCTGTGCTACTTAAGTTGTCAAATATACCAAATCCAAAAGTGGTCAATTTGAGTCTTGTTTATAAAAGTTAGCAAAATGCGGAAGATAAATGTGTCTGTTTAGAATAATTAATTTAGTCTGATAGACAAGGACAGGTTTTAAATTGCCTTGATAAATATGAGAAACATGAGATCAGAAGTCAATGTCGAGCTGAGATTAGGTTGACTCTGAATAAAATGGTTCATCTTCTTTCCCAGGAGTGTTATTGGTGTATTTGGTTCTTATTTAATTTTGTTGAGTCGGGAAAGGATGGACTGAAAGGGGGTTTTAGTCTACATTAGCGCCTGTCTTCTCTCTTGTGGTATCTAGAGAGTCAAAATTGTTGTCTATGTCATGTTTGTAATTCCAGGCACTTGTAAAGAGAAAAGCTGTACTCTTTTCTGGTTAACACAGGTATTCAGTAAATCAGTTTCATGGCATGCAAGAAGTCAGAAAAATTATCAGTAGAGAAGTATTTTCATCATTATTGACTTGGCTAAAAGAACAGAACGCAGTTCTTCTACTGTATGCCTACATTTGAATTTTAGAGCAAAGTAATTTTGGCATATTCTAGTTGAGCAATTGTTAAGTACTGCAGTAAATAATATATTGATTTATTATTTCAGTCTAAAGAAAAGTTAATAAACAGCTTAAAAGAAGGCTCTGGTATTGAAGGCCTGGATAGCAATACTGCAAGCACAATGGAACTGGAAGAACTGAGACATGAGCGAGACACTCAGAGGGAAGAAATACAAAAGCTAATGGGGCAAATCCAACAGATGAGAACAGAGCTGCAGGTAGCTGTGGTTGTGTACGCATGTATTTGTAGTTAACCCTGCACAAAGGACTGAGACAAGTGCTCATTCATACCTGGTTTCTTTCAATGTTCTCTCTCACCACTTCAGGTTGTGTGAGAGGAATACTAGAGATGCCACTTCTCTCTTGCCTTGCTACTATTGTGCTCCTTTTGAGGCAAGAATTTTTTTTCCGAACAAGTGTGGTGATTTCTCTGGAGATCACCTATATTTGTTTCTGCAAGGGCTGCTAGTCCTTGAAGCAGCTGTAATCCGAGTCATCTGCTGGCATAATTGGCTCAACCCAGCAGTTGCACGCAAGCCTACTTTATACAGTTTTAGCTTGTAGAGAGCAGAAGGGAAAAAGTGGATGCTTTTCATGGTCACAAAGTGCATTTATTTTATTACTACATTAGTACAAATATTCTCTATTAAATGACCAAATATCACTTATTTAATACACCCTCACCTCCATTTTCCTTTGAAGCAATATTGCAGATACAACTTTGTTTTGCTGTTACCTGTGACAGATTGCAGTATTGCTTGAACGTTAGTGAGATGGTGACATTTCTGTTCATTTCAGGATATGGAGACTCAGCAGGTAAGTGAAGCTGAGTCAGTGAGAGAGCAGCTTCAGGACTTACAGGAGCAGATAGCAGCACATAAAATGGCCAAACAAGAGGCAGAAGCTGAACTAGAACGGCAAAAGCAGGTAAGGAATTCTTGGAAGCTGAAAGGTCTTATTTTAGGCCCAATAAGAGAGTAGCTTATGCAGTATTTGAGGTTTTTTTTGTCTAGTATGCCAAAGATATCCCCAAAAGCTTAATGGATGTCACTAGCGGAAACAAAGTACATGGACAGGGCCTTCTGGATACTCCTGGTCAACAGAGATCTCACTGTTGTATTAAAGAATAAACGTGACACTAGGGAGTACACAAAATTGATCATGGTCTTAAATGTTACTCAGCAGGGGAACAGTCAAACATTTGGAACCATTATTTATATCAAGAAACTCAACTACTAGAAATGGTTACTGTGGAACTTCTGTGCTCAAGTACTATATAAGATTTAGCTCGTAAACCAATGTTATTGTAGTACCAGTTCATAGATTATTGTCTTTGCTTATTCCTTTGAGTAATCTTTGTTACTCATTTCTGAGTCTGTGTTGTTACTTCAAAACTGCTCCTTAAGTCACATTCATGATAAAATTACATTAATGAGTTTTGTCAGATAATGTCATTGTTTTAAGCAAACTCCCCCTCGATTTAAGCCATTTTGTGCTAAAAAGAGGGAAGAAAAAAGACAAGCTCATATTTAAGGTAAACAAACTTACTATTCAGTAGAAATCAGACAAATGCTTTATACCTTATTAAAAAATTCTCTGTAAGAAAAAATTTAGAATTAATAATGAGGAAAGCAGGAGAGTACACTGTATCTGCTAGGAACAATTTCTCTTGTAGGATTATCTGTCCTTCCAGAAATTACATTTTAATGAGATGCTACCAGCTTGAACTAATTAAAAGGCAGAAGTCGAGGTCTGCTTGTGATGGATAGCTGATGTTTATTATATCAAAGCAGATGGTGGATTGTATTTTGTTACTCCTGCCCTTCTGAGGGGTAGATTTTAAGTCAACGCTGCATATAGAAAAAGGTGAATTTTACAAAAAAAAATTTCTGTTATTACAGAAACTGAAGTATTCCTTTTGATGAGGCACATTTACATGTGTTTTTAAAGGAATTGTGTGCATTGATACTTAATACAATTATGGTCTGTTCTATCTGGGGATTCCTTTAACTGTTGTCCTAAGGTTTCTGAGACTGAAGATGGAAAACAATTGGAGATGTTACTTCTTGTACATCTTATGGTTTGAAGGGAGAATAGGGTTGTCTGTTTTCTGTAGCAACTGACAGCTGAAGTGATACAGTGATTTGAAGACTCTCCTAGTTTAAAGGATAAGCATGACAAATCTTTAAGTTGGAGTTAAAATAGCCACTAAATCGTGAGAGTAACAGAACTTCAGAACTTATGGTTAGATTCGCTGTTCAGTAAGTTATCGCTTACTAATATTCCTTCCCCTGTTACGTTAATTTATCCTAAACTTTAATGAAAGATCTGTATCATACAGAATTATAGATAGATATGCCAAGAGGTTTTAAACACTTTAAAAATGGCATCTCAGATTAATGGGTTTATTTTAGGGGTACAGCTTCCAAAGCGTTTCCTAATTGTTTAAGTTACATTATTGACATCGTTTCAAGGTAGCAATATAATAAATGGTGAGAGTATAAGGAAGATAAATCATGGTCCTAATTAAATTGTGTGACTCTTAGTAAACAAGTCTGAATTAATGTTTATATTAGATCAGTCTCCACAGAACAGTTTGGTAAGTCTTGTAGGTTGTGTCTTCATGCTCAGCTCTCTTTTTTTTTTTTTTTTTTCCTTCCCCATCCTAGCTAGACATCTAACTAAGATTAAATTTTGGTTTATATTTGAATGCACCATATTGCCTTCCTGTGTTCTACTGTGAATAAGAGAATGTTTCTCAAAATTACATATATGTATGAAATCTTTTATTTGCAATTTTAATACATTTTGTAGGAACTCCATTATACCCAAGAAGAATTGTATCGAACAAAGAATACTTTGCAAAGCAGAATAAAAGACAGAGAGGAAGAAATTCAGAAGCTCAGAAATCAGGTATTGTGTGTGTATAGAAAACTTTTATCACCTTCAAAAATGAAAACAGTGATGAGAACTATTAATTTGATTAAGCTTACCAAAGAAGCACAAAGGCCTTACTAGTGAGTTAAAGTGTGCTTCTTTTCAATATAGAGTAGAGTTTTGAGTGGTGGGAGTACAAGTGAACCATGAATTAGTAAAGAGCCCGATTCATAATTGCATGTGCATTTGTCTTTGGGGGCGGGGGAATCAACCTGTGTTGCAATTAGACATACTGGATCAACGTTCTTCTTTTTGAAAACTGAAAAAAGTCATTGGTGCTTGATGAGTTCGTCATGATTTGTACAACACAAAATGTCCTGCAGACTCAGTGATCCGTCTAGCCCACTGTTCTGTCTTGGACGGTGGCAATGTGGCCAGCGCGTGAGCCTGGCTGCTTTCTTCACTCTATTGTACTTACTCAGCAACAGCAATTGAATTAGGGATGTTAGTGTTTAAGTCCCTGCTAAATCCCACCAGTATGTTTGTATGTTTAGGGATCTATTTTCTTTGAATCAGTGTAATTCCTTTTGGAACCTTCTGATACTTGTCAGGCCCCACAGTCTCGTTGGGCAGCATGATCGCATAGGCCTCATTTTGCATAAATTATCTTAGCGTAATGAAAAGTAGTGTATATGTAAAGAGATTGATAGTCTAGAGCCAACTATGATCAGCTTTACAGTTATAGTGTCAGAGGATTTGGAAATTGTTGTGTTAGCAGATGATTCTTCTGCTAATACTAGCTTCAGGACTACCTGCAGGTGCCCTGGTGCATTGCATCTATTTTGTATTTTTGGTATCTCACTGCCCCGGTTCCTGCTGATTGTGGTTTTTTCATCATTGAAGCTACGTCTTTGTGGTATATGATGCTGCAAGTGGCTGAAGTCCAAGACTGTAGTGAATAGATCAGCTATTGCACATATGGCTAATTTGGAGATTCCCATTTGCTTTAAATATTTTCTGCAAATTGAATGCCATGATCCATGTCTTCATTTGCTGTCCTTGCAGTTTCTCTTTGCTGCTACAATCATGTTTTCTGCCTCAGTGGTCCTCAATTCTCCACAAAGTATCCTGCATTTTCACCATTTTCATTCAAGCTTTTCTGTAGAATGGCATCAGATGCTCCTCATTTGTACTGAGTTTTTCCTTCCTCGCTTGAAAACATTTTGCAAGCTCACTTGTTAAATGAAGGTGCAAGTGCAGTAGCCAGACTGGATTCTCTTGCGGTTGTGTTGCCTACCGTTTTAATTCAACTCTGAGGTGTAACATTGATTTTAGTGATCAAACTTACGATTATATACAGAAATGTGCATGTGGTTAGAGGTGGAACATAGGAATACATTTTTACAAAGAGTTTCTTGTGTCACGTAAAGTCTTGTTTTAGCAACTGTCCAAATTAAGGTTCTCCTTCATTGCGCTCATTGATCATTTTGGTAGTAGTATCCTGAAAAAATTATGTGATGGAATAACATGGTTCTTGGAGGGCTTAGATTTTTAGAGTTTTGTAATGTGTTAGTTGGTAGGACTTTGAACTTACTCTGATTTCTTTGCTTTGCTTTGTTTTTTAGCTCACAAACAAGGCTCTAAGTAGTAGCAGTCAGACAGAACTAGAAAATCGGCTTCATCAGCTGACAGAAACACTAATTCAGAAGCAAACCATGTTAGAGAGCCTCAGCACAGAAAAAAACTCACTTGTCTATCAATTGGAACGACTTGAGCAACAGCTGAAGACTGTCCCAGGCACTAGTAGTAATGGACCTTCTATTAATATGGCAGGCATTGACAATGCTGAAGGTAAATAAAGAAATATAATACTTAAAACTCTGTCCTTTCTGTAGTTCAGGCTTTTATATTTCCTAATGCCTTTCCCTGGAAATCTGAGTTTATAAGGAAAAAAATGCTGAGAATACACAACTTGTGCCAGAGAACTTGTCAACAGCAGCCAGTATCATAAAAAATAGTTAAAGAGAAGCTACTTTAAGTAAACTTAATAAAGCAAATTTCATCTTTAATTCTTAGTACTATGGCACTATTGGAACAATCATATTTACAATACCTGTCACAGGTGCAAATAAATCTGCCTTTTATGGTTTAAACTAGATCAAATGCAGGATGTAAGTCTTCCCTTGTAAAGTGCTTGGGAAACAAGCGAGAGTGAGATACTTCCTTCTGAGAGTTGATCAGAATTGTGGTTGAGATCAATTTCCTCCTTGCTTTCTGTTTTTCTTGTGAAGCAGCTTAAAATATGGTGGTTCTGCTGAGGCTGGTTTGTCTGTACTGTGTAGAGATCATCCTGTATCTGTAGGAGAGCCTCAACAGTTGATCTGTGGCTTTGAGATGTTACTTTACAAAGTCAAAGTTTGTAATTTTATATATACGGAAAGTAACTTTAAAAGTAATGGACAATTAGTAAGAGGTGTAAAATGACAACCCAGGCTTCTGTTCCTCTGCTTATGAAAGACTTAAATAAGGCAGGAGAACTAGCATATTTGGAATATATTTCCTTTTGACTTGTTTTTAAGTAACTTCAATAAGCTTTAGTTGCACAAAAGTAACATCTTAGAATCTTTTTTTTAGTTGACACATGGTCAAATGGAAATAAAGTAGAAATCTCTGGAATATGCAAATTAGTATCAGAAATGCTATGAAAATTTTACTCAGAGAAATAAAAGCAAACAGAGAAACTGTGAGAGTGTCAAGCCCATCATTTTATACACCTAATAATAGAATTATTATTACATGATAGAATTGGCATCAAGTTCTCCATCTAGTGAACTAAAATAAATTTTAAAAATATACTGAGTTGAAGAAACATTTGGCTGTTTATCAAAGTATATCAAGAATCCTGCTCTCAAAACACACTCCTCTGCTCCCAGCAAAATGGCGCTAACAAATCAGATTAATCACTATTTTTATATTTCTTTTCTCTTTGTTATACGCCGTCGATATGTTTTCTTAAACAACAACTTAGCTGGTTTTAGACTAACAGGTTTTTTGCTTTTTTCTCTTTAAACAGGTGCTCGTATGCGTAACGTTCCTGTCCTTTTTAGTGACATGGATACGAACATGGCGGGAATGTATGGGAGAGTTCGCAAAGCTGCCAGTAGCATAGATCAGTTTAGGTAAGAATGTCCTAAGAGAATACATTTTGTAATTACTGGAATCTTTTTGCCATTTCAAGTGGCACACCTTCTGTTTTGAATTGCTTCTATGAAGATAGAAGTAAAAAATTATAAAGTACAGTATAAATTACTAAATATTTGACCTAGTTCACTTGTGCTTTCCTATGCTATTGATATCCTTTGAGCCCTTGCAAATTATAGATAATTATTTAAACAACAATCTTGTAGATTTTTGATACAAAGAAACTCTAACCTTTTCCTTTTACCACCTTACTTTTTTCACTTTTTGAGATTTTGACTGTATCTGTGATAACCACTGTAAGAGTGCGGTAGTGGAGGAGTAGCATATGTGTTCTTTTACTCCTGTTTGGGAATCCTGATGAAGACAAGATTCTGGGTTCTTTACCTTGAAAGATAATCTGTTCAAGGTATGAAGAAACAAAGATCACTCTGGATCCAGCAAAATACTTGTTCTGATCCTTTTCTGAGCTGTTAGGCTAATTGTCAATACACAAAACAAAGGTCTGTTGCGAAACTTGAATCAAATACAAATAGGAAACAAAATTAGGTAACACTTCTTAATGCTTTGAAAGCAAAGTACCTTGACAGGAAGTCCTTGAAGCTTCCAGGAACGTTAATTTCACTGTGAAGAATATCAGGATTTCCATGATTGGGATCTATTGTGTGTGAAGTTTTAGTACTAAGCTTCATTTTCCAGTGTCACTCCCTTCAGTATGTGCATGGGTTTTTTTAACAGGCGTTACTGAGCACACATCTAATGCAGTATGTTTTGTAGCACTCTAGCAGGAAACTTGGAAAACCCATGTCTTTTTTGTCTAGTGAATGTAAGAATGGTAGTGATCTGTTTTTTTTAAAGGAATCCAAATTTTAGTTGCTTAAATCTTTTTGACCAATTCATGACAGCTCCTCAAGTAACAAAATTTGGTAAACATACAGCATAATTATGAGTTTTAAAATGACTGTACAACTGTACAACTGTACAACTCTTGAATCTTAGCTCTTTTTCATGAACTCTGAGGGTAGGATATAACAGAAGACCTTAGGAGAATATGTTTTATGGTCCGAATTCTGAATTTTCTCACTCAGTTTAATGTCTTGAGTCCATGAAGTAAAATTCAGTCAGAAACAAAGCCATGTGTATAACATCGGGTGATGTTTATGAGTTTATGGTGATTTAGCGTGAGAGGCACAGGAATTTATTGCTCAGTGCTAACTTGTGCATTTTGGTTTTCTCTTGTGTAGCATTCGGCTGGGAATCTTTCTAAGGCGGTACCCCATAGCAAGAGTCTTTGTAATCATTTACATGGTGGGTAAGCTTTCTTTAAAGTAAGACGTTTAGTGCAAGATTTCTGTAGCTAGTTTATAGAATAATTCTTAAATCTCAAGGTGTTTGATGTTGAAAAGGCTATCAACAACACTATTTTTTTTTGCAAAGCAAACTAGACAGTACTTACGTAACAGCCTTTTGGAGTCCAGGTTTCAGTCTTTCCCAGGAATTCTTAGTATAGCAGTCTTAAAGACATTTATGTAACTACCATTTAAAAGCCTGTAAAAGTAGAATTTCAGTATTAAAATACAGAATGATAGTGACCTGCTGTCAAGGTTAACCCAGCACCCCTGCACACACTGCATTTAGGAAAATGATGTGTTACGGATTTTTTAATATTTGGCACTTTGCTTTTTGCTTCACGCTTCTCTAGTAGCTGAAAAAGTAGCAAGAAATTTTGTTCTTGGTAGAATTAGAAAAAGAAAAAAGTGTGGAGTTGCTCATCTGTACTGAGATTCTCTGACAGGCTTGCAAATTCCTCCCTTTTCCACTGGAGGGCAGATGTCTGTCAGTTTAAGTGACCCTGGGGGAGGGTAGGTTTGCAGTCTCCCCCTTGAAAGTATTCCACTAGTTGGGCCTTTGAGATGAAAAAAATGTTGCTTGAGAGAGCATAATGATTCCTTCTGAACAGAGTTTCTGAGAGCAACTGTCACTATTTCAGGGTATAAAGCAGACACACATGAATGAAGGAAATGGTGGTTCTCCCCTGCAATTGCTTCTTCCAAAATATTAGGTGCTGGAAGGAACAGGGATGTTCAATTCCTAACCTCTCTGTCTTCCACTTCGTGACTTAGATTGTTCAATATATGAATAAAATGCTTTGTACTCAAACAGTGAAGACTTCTACCAGCTAAGCTGCTATCTGAAGTGGAACTCAATGGTTGCATAGGAGCTGTATATTGGGCAGTCAGTGGCAGTTACCCTTTTTCAGCTTGAACCTCAACTATGACTTTTGTAACTTGAATAATGTGTTGGGTTTTTTTTTTTAAGGAGATGTGGCTTATGTATTCTGTCGGTTATCTCACAGCAACTTCTAATTGGATAGCTTCAGCCAAATTCAAATGAGAATTAACATTAACTAAAATAGTTCATTAAAACGCCTCAAGTCAGTGCCTGTGGTGAGGAAAGAGGAACTCTGCTGTTTTGCACAATGTCAGCCACTTGGCACAGGAGTGGTCACTTACCCAGTACTCGAGGCAGATCACACAGTTCTGTCTGGGAGCTGAGTATCCAAGAGGGCAGCTGGAGTTACTGGGGTGTGGAGGGAAAATGAAGCCAGAGGGTGTAAAGCAGCCTGGCTTCCTGCAGATTTAGTTTTGCTGTTCATGTAAAATCTTCAGTTTTCTGCAAATGGCTTCTTTAGAATCTGACTCAGCATTTCATTATGCAAATAGGAATTCCTTTTTTAGGAGTATCTGAATAATATGGAAATATTCAATCAAAATATTTTTACAAAGCTAGGTTTTATGAGCTCTCGTTGAGAGATCTCATATTTACTGCTGCTGTGAAAGACGATGGTCAGTGCTGAGAAGTTAATTCTCTCTTTTCTTTTCCCAGGCATTGCTTCATCTCTGGGTGATGATTGTTCTACTTACCTACACCCCGGAAATGCATCATGACAGTCCCAGTGGCAGATAGACTGTGATGGGACCATACGCTGTGCTAATACAGTTTGGAATGGGAGTGTCTTTAGAATAACCAATGCTGAAATATCAGCAAACTTTTCCTCATGGTTTTAGGAAGAATGAAAACCATCATGTCTGATTTATCACTACTTTTCAAATACACATATAGTACTCTGTAGTTTGTTCAGTTCACCTAAAGGAATGTCACTTCCCTGGAGAAATCAAGCTCCCAAGTTAAGCTATGGTTAGTCTTTACATTTTTATGTAGACCTTCTGGTGGTTAGTGTAAAAGATGAGGGTTGTACCTACAGAGAAAAGCAAGGATTTCTAAAATTACAGATATATATGATACAAACTATTTTAGATCATACTGGATGTGGGCTCTGGTCAGGTAATAAGCTGTACTTAGCAATTTAAATAAACTTTATTCTTTCTGGTTTCTTTCAGTCTGCTTTTGCACTTCTGTTTTTAACTTTGTAAATAATAGGTTTTTCCTTAACATGTTAAACTGAAAAAGGACAATGGATTGGTGCAATATCTTCTTGTAAATAAGGTTCAAAATAAAATATTATGCATTCTTCTTAGCTTTGTACTTCTAGTGCAAAGGATGTATCTTACCTGCCAGCTGAATAGTGGCACTGCCTATTTAAAGGCTGGTGTTTTAGCTTTATTAGAGAAAGACAGAGCTGGTTTAGAGACAAAAGGTTTGAGTTCTTTAGAAATAATGGTGTTTCTTTTTGCACTTGAAATTTATATATTTTTACTGCATTTTTCTTATACCTCTCTCATTACTATGTGTCTTAATCAGATCTTATATTCAATTGAAATACTTTCTAAAGCTTTGGGTACTTAATTAAAGCTATTTCTGTAGAAAATCTATCAGAACATCAAAAATTTCTCATGTCTAAACACTTACCAAATATATTAATGAACAAACCTCATCAAATATTAATGGCCAACCCCATACTACCAAACCTGCTGTAATGTTCTATTGTTAGAGCATGGCATTCTGTGATTATGAATTCTCAATACATAATAATACAAGATCACTTTCTCTCCCTAAGAAATATCTTGTTTTCTTGTGCGGTGCTCAAAGCTGGGTAAGGAGAAGATGACTACAAGCAACTTGTCACTCCTGCATCCCTTCAGGATACAGCCTGGTTTTTGGGTGACTTGAACACACCAAGAATTAGTCCTGTGCACGGAGTCTGTTGTGTGAACTCCTATGGAAATGGTACAGTAGAGAAGGGACTGTATTGCTGCTCCATTCAGATCTTGCAGAGAAAATGGAAATGTTTTGATGAGCTAACTAATAAAAGAGAGCGTTTGCTGTAAGCTGTGTCCCTGCCCTCTGTCACGTTTGCTGCACTTTGCCTAATTCCTGTTGCCTGTTTTCTTTTCAATTCTGATGTATTAAAGCCACTTCTGAACCCTGGGGAGAGCTGAGTGCTACAGGAAGAGAGCAGATAAGATCCTTTGTACAGTCTTTTTCTATACATGTGCATTTTTTTCATTTAAAACCTCCAAACCACCGAACCTTCATATACTCCAGTATACTGTGGGAATTCGGGGGGGAACATTCTTAGTGGTATATACCTCTTACAGCTTTGCTGACATCCCACCAACTGCACATCTATCCTTGATTCCTTCCTACTTATGTTTTTTTCCTTCATTTTTCTTTTTGTAATATTTTTCTTTTTTGATCTCTCGGAATTAACAGTAAGTTTACATGGAAAGAAAAAAAGTATGTAAAGCCACTACAGTGCATCTAGAACCCTTTACCAGAGATCAGTTAGCTTTTCTTCAGTTCTTCCAGATATTATGCCAGAAATTTTACAGGGGTGAGCACTGAAAGATTCCTGGTCACTTTTGCCTTTGAACTAGACTCTTGTATTCGGGTGTCAGTTTTGGCTTTGCTAGTGTTGACCCCTGTTGCTGTCCTTAGAGTTGAGAATAATGTCCTTAGTGTAGGTCACTGGAGTAGTGTCAGCCTTGTGTTCTTGACCTTGCGTGTGGCTGTTTCTGTTTTTATTTCTTGTCAGTGAAATGACATATAACATACTTCTTGCAACTTCAGTTCCCANCTTGATGATATCCTGATTTTTTAATAGGCACAATATAAACAACCGAACAGTGAATAAGTGTGCTTTCACTTAGTAGGAAACGTGGAAGTGGGCAGCTGAAAATCCCAATTCCTTGCCAGACAAAGGGCTGTTCAGTGTGGAGAGGAAACAAATGCTGCTGTGCCACTAAAGGCTACACTGTGGTTTATGTAAACACCTTTGAGCTCTCATTAAAGCACTCAAGAATATGAAAAGCCTTTATTATGGTGTTAAACTGTTTCAGAGCGATACAAGAAATACAAAGAGCTTCTCCTGAAAGCTTTTCTTTAATCACCCTGGGGTTTTGTTCCTGTAAGTAATATTAATAAGCTGCACGTGATGCAGTGCGGGGACACACAGGGCTGCGTGATGGAGCCTATCTGAATATAAATGTCAAATTTTGAGTTATATGGTAAGATAGACTTCCTGCCTCAGATTAGCGCTATTGGGCTCCCATGTCATCTGTAAGGATTTGCGAAGTGTGCCACGGCTACGGGTCAAAGGTGACATAAGGACACCATTTCGACAAGCAGCTCCGAATGGTGTCAGGAGGTTGCTTTACTGAACAGATGGCTGCGGAGTGAACAAGAAGGTTCTGTTAGCCTCCACCTTAAGTTGGCAGGAAGATATTCCAAGCATCAAGTCTGTTTTTGAGGGACTATCAAGCTACTAGGCAGTTAGACTACCCTGGTTTCAGAAACCAAGGTAGCAATATAGGATTTTTAAAAATATTTGACAAATGCTGAGCCTATCTTTCCATGCTCTGTAGCCGAGCACCAGGAACAAATGGCCATAGTAACAGCTTGCAGAAAATGGGAATATCTGTCTCCCATAAGCAGTTCCTCGCTGTCTTGAGAGCACAACAGACTGTGGCTGCAGGAAAGTCCTTTTTCATTTCTTTCACGCTAGGACTGAAACTGCTCCAGGTACCAAGAATACACCTTGAAAGAATAAAAAGGATGAAAAATGAGGAAGAGAGCATTGATAAGCAGCATCATTATTTAAAAACATCATTACTTATTTATACTTATTTTCCTCCTCCCCATTTATGGGGTTTATGTGCTATGGTCTGCAGGACAGAGCACACTATGCCACTTTTCTGGAAGGGGGTGAGAGGAGATGTCCCCTCTGGAATGGCTGGCAGCAGGCTGGTGAGAATAGCTGGCCTACCGCAGGTGAAGGTGGGAGCTGCCCAGGTGGAGGGAGGTAGGATAGGTAGCAAGAGCAAGACTACTCTGTCTAGTATTTTGCAGCCTAGAAAAGGCCTATTTCTTTCAGACACTGGTCATCTTGGTACACCATTATTTAGGTAGATGTACTTGGTCCCAGATTTGGGTTTCTGCAGAAGCGAGCTTTGTGTGAACACTCACCAACCCTTGCATGGCAACAAACTCTTCTTTGCCACCTTGGTTTGCTGATATTTGCTCTTCCTGCATTATTTACTGTGCCATATGTATACCAAAACCCTGTACAAAGCAAGTGACTTTATTCCTTGATTGCAGACAACATTAATAAGGGGGAAATCAAACTTGCTCAGTAATTAACCTACTAATTTCTCATTGGTTTAGATGGGATGTTGCTTTATCACAGAGAATGGATTTCTTTCCTCCTTCTCTGACTGATTGTCTGGTAGTAAGATTTGCTATCAATGTACTATTTAGCCATGAAACTGTAAGGCAAATTTTATTAACAATACAGAGAATTCATTATAGTTTCAATTGCTTTCTTTGCATGTTACTGTCCTGCCCTGTGGCTTGAGTTTATAAAGCCTTGATGTGGAAACATGAAGGCAGATGTCAGCAAACCAGAAGTTAGGAGAAATTAATAGTAGCTCCCCAAATTATCTGCATTATTCTAAGACACATCAGTGTGCATGGACACATACAAATAATCCTCAGACATATAATTTCCTTTCAGATACATGCTCACGAATGTAATCTGTATCTTATGGTACGTGCAGGGCTCCTGATAAAACCAGACCCCACCACTGAATTCCAGAACCAGTGGAATAATCTGAGCTCTCCCCGCCTAATGTTCCTTTGTGCCAATATGGTGTGAATTAAATGCTTGTGCATCAAGGAGTCAGTGTGAGCTGGTCAGAGAAAGTCTCCAGTGCCACAGGCAGCTCAAGGAGCTGGGGAAATCATGGAGGGTTGAACAACGTAAGTAAATCCAGGTGAGGAAAAAGGACGTAAGTGAATGTAGGTGAGGAAAAAGCTTGGGCTGGGAGCACAAAAGTAGTTCTTCAGGCTGGGCGGAAAAAAACAAAAAGCTGCTGGTTTATGACTAATAAACTCTGCTAATGATAAGGTTAAAAGTCTGCCAGGTTAAATGTCATGTAAGAGATTTGTGAGAAAAGAAAAGATAATAAAAGAGGAGGAATGACCTTTTTGTGCCATGACTTAGGCCTCTGTAATCAAGGAATCAGAAGTATGGATGGGTGTTTTGTCTAAAATTGACCTTTCCTGTGCTGGAATGCTGGAATTTAACTCTTCAGATAGATGTTGCTTGTGCAGCTTTTCATGTTATCATGGTTTAGGTCAAATTTGCCATTGACAGATGACAAATNCCATATCAAGCTCCTGGGATGACATTGCTGGCAGGCACTGGGAAAGTACCAGACTGGATGGATGGAAACTGTATTCCAGCTCTGGAATCAGGAACACACAAATCAGGATCAAAGGCAGATGAACAGAGAGAGTCCTCCTCAGATGTCAGCAATTGAAGAAAGGGGACTCAGCCTTTGATCTCCATCTTGGTCAGTTTTGGGTCACCTGTCCTGTCCACTCCTCCCCACAGGTATGACCACTCCACACTTTTCTGTTTCCGAACTTCCAGTGGGGCAAATAGCAAAGTTAGCTGACCTTGGTTGTTATAGCAATAAGTGTTAAGTGAGAGCCTCTCTGCCTACCATTCCTTGGCATCAACAATAAATATTGGTCTTATCATTCTGAGAACAAACAGTTTTCTGCAGAATATGCTGTTAATTTCAGAGAGTTTTAAGAGGCTTAGCCAAGAAGTAAAATTACGAACAGAAAGTTGGTTCTGTTTTACCTCAAACCAGGACACATGTTTTCATGTTCAGTTCAAATCAGGCAAATTGTATTTTGAGTTCATATTTGTTGAAGAGAAACTGGAAGAGGACATAAATAATCCAGAGCCTGAGCAACGTGGCTGCAAGTGGATGGGCTCCAGATGTTCTGCAAAATCAAGCAGGTGTATTTGATAAACATCTTTGATAAGAGTAGGATGTTCTCATTTGCTATAGCTACCAACACTGTAATTAATCAATTGCAGGAAAATACCTGATGTGATATAGGAAAGATCTGGGCTTGGCGTAATGGGATGGGGTGAATGTTGTTTTATTCACACAGAAAAGGAGTCTGTTTTGGCTTTCATAGTGAAGAGGAACATTGTCAAAGGAAATATTTTCTCCGGTCTTGTGCTAAAGTACTTAGTATATTTTCCCAAAATCTTATAAAGAAAATATCACCTTAACACTAGTGTCTCACAGCAATCCAGAATAGAAATAATTCAAAGCAATAATTAAGCAATAATTAAGTCCTAAATTGCTCTATTTAAAAAATTAAGAATCTTGTTGAAAGCATTTGCATTGGTATCTTTAGTGGTAAAACCCCCCTAATGATTGACAATTAGTGTTTAATTTGTAATTATAAAACATATTTTGCTGGATGAGAGATGGGGAATGCCAGTTTTCTGTCCAAACAGGCAGGAGATCCCCTGCCCATCAGCGTGCTATCACCATTGCAGCATTCCTGGCAAGTTGTAAGGGAGCCTTCCAGTACTACTCCACTGCAAGAGCTCAGGAGGTTGCACAGATGCAGCAGATGAAACAAAGAGCAGAAATTCATATTTCCCCAGCTGTTCATGCTGATGTTCAGCCTCTCTATACAATAAAGCCAGCTCAGCTTGAATCACCTGCAGATTTCTGCCAATTTTGGATTGACAGTTTCCCAAGCAGGATCTCCTATATACATATAGGGGTGTACTACTGGACCTAGTACTGACAAACAAAGAAGGACTGGTGGAGGAACTTAAGGTTGGGGGTAGCCTTGGCTGCAATGACCGTGAAAAGATAGAGTTCAGGATCGTGAGTAGTATGCACAAAGCAACAAGTAGGACTGAAACCTTGGATTTCAGGAGGGCTAACTTCAGCCTCTTCAAGAAAATGCTGAGAGATATCCCATGGGTTAGGGCTCTGGAAAGTAGGGGGGCTCAAGAGAGTTAGGTGATATTCAAATACCGCTTTCCCTAAGAAAAAAACAATCAGGCAAGGGAAGTAGCAAACCTGTGTAGTTGAGCAGGGAGCTTCTGAAAAAGCTCAAGTGGAAGAAGGAAGTTTACAGTGAGTGGAGGAAGGGACTGACCACTGGAACTGACAGGTTCAACAAGGGCAAATACAGGGTGCTGCACCTGGGGAGGTATATCCACATGCACCACTACCGGTTGAGGGCTGACCTGCTGGAGAGCAGCTCTGAGGAAAAAGACCTAGGAGTCCTGGTGGACAACAGGATGACCATGAGCCAGTAATGTGCCCTTGTGACCAAGAAGGCCAGTGTCATCCTGATGTGCATCAGGAACAGTGTGACCAGTCAAGGAAGGCTATCCTGCCCCTCTGCTCTGTCCTGGTGAGGCCCCATCTTGAGTACTGTGTCAAATTCTGGGCTCCCCAGTTCAAGAAGGACAGAGAACTGCTGGAGAGGGTACAGCAGAGGACCACCAAGATGATGAGGGGCCTGGAACATCTCCCTCATGAGGAAAAGCTGAGAGACTTGGGTCTTTTTAACCTGGAGATGAGAAAGCTGAGGGGGGATCTGATCAACACCTATAAATACTTAAAGGGTGGGTGTCAAGAGCAGCCTTTATTTCAGAAAAGCAACAAAGGCTTTGCTTTCACAGAGTGACATCGATGCCCCCTTCTTCAGAGAGCCAGGCAGATTGCAAATGGTGGTAGGTGCCTTGTCCTGCAAGCCTGCAGCCATGGCCCCATGGAGGATGGTTTTACTAGGGCAGGCAGGCAGTCTGGCAGAAGTGACTCCAGCCTGCAGTCATGGAGCAGGAACGGCTGCAGTAGGAGAGCAAGGACTAAGATGGACGGGGCTTTGAGCAACCAGGTCTAGTGGGAGGTGTAGTGTCCTTGCCCATGGCAGTGGGGGTTGGAACTAGATGATCTTTAAGGTGCCTTCCAACCAAAACCATTCTATAATTCTAAGACACGCTGGTTCATTTGTGATATGTGTGACCAATAAAGCCTTACCTTCACAGAAGGGGGTCTAATTGCACATGGTTTTTTTGCTGGATAGCAGTAGAGGACGTTGGCCAAACTTCTGTTTCAAGCTAGAAACTGAAGCAGTGCTGCCTGCAGAGGAGATGGGGCATGGCCTCATGCCTTGGCAGCTCCATGGTGGGTGGATGCCTCTTCAAGAGGCTGCTGCGAATGAAGATTTTAGGATCCTGCACAACTCTGAGGTAGCAGCAATTTAAGATCTACTAACACAGGATTAGGTAGCATGATTTTTAACATTATTTAATCATCAGCCAATTAGAGTGATTTAACTGAATTTGCTATAATCAGTGCAGTGATTTATTTAAAGATCTGAAAATGGCACAATTCACACAAGATATAGGACAGTTTCCTAAATCAAAATGCACACGCATACAGATATACAGGTTAACCTACATAATTAAGATGTTCCCCTTTTTGCAAATTGTAGTAAATTATTGCTACTGAATGATCTTTGAAATCTTGAAAAAAACAATAGTAGTGGATTAGTCACTCTTTTCCTTCATTGGCATTTGTCAGCAGACGATCTTTGAACCCTTCTTCTTTGTCAGCATCTACCAGTGAATAATATTTGAAATCCTCATGAGATCCTTGTAAAATATCCTCTTTGAAATCCTCATGAAATCTACCCTGAGAAGCCAACCTCAAGATGCGTGGAGCTGTGGAAACCCAAGGTGCTTCTGGGCAACACCTTTCTCCACGCATCATCCGGTGATCCCACAGGAAGGCAGCACTTTGCTTAGGGCTTCAGTTATCTCAAGGCATCTCAAGTAGGAAATTTTTTGAGATTTAGGCATTAGCGTGTTAAGTCCAAGCTATCCATTCCCTCCTGTAAGGGCATACATTTATCAAAAATTATGTCTCTATGCTTGACCATGAAAAAAGTTAAGGTAGTGTTGCCTTGATTTCAGCAAGCGATGCCACAGTACTAAAAAAAATCTGATGTCAAGTAATGCTGCCTGAACTGAGGTTGGGATTGGATATGTTGGTTTCTCCCCACTGAGCTGGTGTGACATTAGTTCAATGATTTCTTATGGCCTGGAAACTACAGTTTGTCACAGAATATAGACAGATCTGGTGAAACAGTTCCAACAAAGTAAAACCTAAGTTTGTGTTTGTGATGAGGTGACCTGAAGGGCAGCTGAAGCAGCAGTGCATAGGACACTGAAAGTGGGGTCTAGGCTGCCTCCTCCAGCTGTGACCTCCACTGAAGGTAACGTTTGGTGGGTTGCAATGAAAACACAGCTATAAAACATCCCTACAGGTGGAGTTCTTAAATATGGGTGTGCTGAGTCCTGGGGAAACAGACTTTGGGGGAGGGGGATGGGGGGGCAGAAATGGATCCACTATTTGCTGAAGGAGCTCCCAGCTGGAGCAGGAGGAGTGGGCACAAGCCTCACCATGGTGGGATGCTGCTGCGGAGTGGAGGAGGAGCTTATTCTTCACAGGGCTATGAGTCTCCTTTTTTCCACCCAGTAAGTATCAGCCTGGTCTGGCTTTGAACAGTAGCATGCCTGCCTAAAACCCTGGTTGGTAAATGATATTTTTCTGTCGATAATGAGGTAAATGCATATTTTATCTAGTTAATTAATCTGAGGGATAGAGCTAACATGATTATTGTGTTCTCCTTGCCCTCGATCCTGTCAATAAAACCATGTGGTATTTGTATCTCAGAGCCTTTATTAAACTGGTTTATTTGTAAGCAATCAAACAAGGAAAATTATATGAGCCTGTCACATTTATCCAGCACTAAGAAGGTAGGAAATGGCACTGCCTTTTATTATCTTCCTATCTCTGTAAATTTGCTTTTATTAAAAAAAATATCATAAATAAAGCTCTTAAATAAGCAAAGAGGAATGGGCTTGGAAAATTTTGTGGACTCTAAGGTGCTTCTCTGTTTTTCCTCTGCAGGAACAAACACCACCCGTTCCCTCTTTCCCACGCTCCAAACCTTTTTATTAATATATCGGGAAACATGACTCAATCTGCAGCTTTGTCAAGACATAGGAAATTTAGGTACTTGCATTACCAACTGCTACCGCTTGTTACATTTTTTCGCCTTAGATCATGATAGTTTAGTGCCTTAGCATAGGCTGTTTCTCTGAATACAGTGACTAATAAAGTAGTCAAAGTTGGCTTGGCGTTAAAGCTTCTTTGGGAGAACAATGAGTTACCAGTGAAGAAAATGATGTGTTTTGTTGGAGACTAAGAGAAAAGAGGTAGAAGAGTGTCTCACCTGTAGCTCTGGCAAAAGCCATCCATAGGTACCCATTTGTTCTGTATCCCATGTCTTCAGTGACCATGCAACAAAATTCTCTCATGTCCTCTTTGGTTGAAGCAGAAGCCAAGGTGTAACTTGAAATGGGTCACTGTTCAGTCCTGTCTGTGGACCAAAGTCAAACTGCCTGACGTTGGGTACACTACATTGCCATGGGCCCTGGCCACTCACATAAGCTACAGCTTCTTGGGCTTTTTTTTCCTGTCAGTTGTCTTCTTGAAAATTCGTGGCTTTCAGTGTGTGTTTTCAGAAGCCTGAAACCCAGGCACTGACCCCCAGGTGCCTTGTGGTCCTGAGCTCTCTGTGCCACCATGGCAAGCACTGCAAAACAGCACCAGTCTACCAGGCAGGAGACTGGAAAAAGTGCTCTCTTCCAGGTTTTAAAGGTTTTATGTCTTGCTCAGCATATTTTTTTATTTTCCATACAGATTTAAATAACAACTGAAATTACTGTTTAGTGCGCGAGCTGAGATCTTTTGGAAAGGACCATTCTGGCTGCTCAAAGGTTTTAAATGTTCACAGTGACATAAATTAATTCTGTATTTTAACATCAGAATGAGAGAAAGAGTATAATAATATCAGAGCTGGCTGCTTGCCCAGGGTGAGCAAAGTGACCTGGCCCAGCATTGTCTGGCTGGCTGAATGGTCACCTCTGGTTCTCATGAGGGTTGCAGCTTGTAAAAATAAAAAAATAATTTAAAAAAATTAAATTCAATTAAGATAAATAGAATAATCCCCTATACCAGAGCCTTTTCAGAGCCTCCTTATGATCACATCTTTGTTTTCCAGATGTATGCTGATGTGAATAAGAGCAACCACAACAGTGACAGTGTTATCTCTTGCATCATCCCAAAGACAGTTTCATAAAGCTAGTAAAACCAGCACAGTTTTATTTACCAGTGCTGCATTAAACCAAGGCAGGATAACATAGCTGCTCAGATTTGATTCTTACTCTGTCTAGTACAGATATCCTGTGTATACACCTGGTGTGTCCTGGCATATTTTATTTGGGAAGAAGAGTTGAGCCAAAATAATTCTTTCTAATCTTCTGACACTACAACAGTTATTTTCCCAACATGAGCCATGTCCTCCCCTTCCCCCACCCCCCACCTCCCTGACCTCTGCTTTCTGTGGGACATGTAAAGAAAGTGTAAGCTAATTAGCACACTGTGCAAGGGAAGATCTTGGTGATCAGTGCCCTGCTGTACTCATTGCCAAGTGTGGGTGTAAAGAGGAGATAGATGGCCCAGCAATTCCCATTGTCAAGTGAATGGGAGGTGTAAGCAGAGTCCTGCAGGACCCAGGCTGGGAGGTGAGTGGTCAGACAGTCCTGCAAGACTGCCTTAAGACACCCCACGAACAGCAAAGGGTCAGTGTCTTGCTGTCCGCTACAGCACTTGATCTGACTGGATGCCTTTAAACTCAGGGGTTTAAAGGAGGGATGTCTCCAAAGCTGCTTGCACCCCATCCTGTCTCTCTTTGAGCACTATCCTCTGACTGTCTTGGTGTGAGGACAACTGGGTTTCGTCTGCCCCATTACAGAATTGTGGCACCAGGCCTGAGAAGAACTCTTATGCTTCATTTCTCCTTCAACTCCAGCCCCATGCCGTATGGTCTTTTAAAAGGAAATATTGTCTACAGCTCAAATGCAAAGAAACAACTTCTTTCTGAAATGTCAATGCCTTTTCATTACAATTATTCCCCTGAAGGGCTGGAAAACCTGGTACAGTAAAATACAATGTTACAGGAGAACGTTGGACTGACTCTGTCAGGAATTAATTCCTCCACTCATCCAGCCTCTGGTCATTGTCCACACAGGGTTAAGCAGGACAAATAAACTTGGAAGAAAAATGTTACTTTCTTCAAAAAAGCAACAGCAATAGTCATTTAAATAACTGAAGGAATTACTTAGGGCACAGGAGATGACGGTAATGTGTGCTGAAGATTCTTCAGATCCTGTATTTTTCAGTCTGGATCAGTGGTCAAGAAGTATGTTTAGAAGATTCAGTGGTGTTTCTGTCCAGGCTACTCTACACAAGAAGTGTGGTGTGCATGGTTGCAATACCAGTAGTCCATGTTCCTTTGCCTGAAGAAGAAGCAGGTCAGCAGTGTTGAGGAAGCAACTAGGCCAGAGCAATAGGTTTTGAAGAGGGAGGATGATCTCAAGGCCAAAGTTGAGTTACTCTAGACCTTGGAAGGCTGAGTTCCACTCAGGCTAATAGCATCACCTGTCTCTCACATTTATCTCAGCACACTGTAGACATGTAAGGACATGGACTGACTCTTAAATCTGTTCAACAGACTTTATTTCAACTTTATTCCCTCATGATGCTGAAAGAATCAGTGAACATCCCCTAACTGTCGCAAATTTAATCGTGTTGCTGTCTGGAAAATTAACTGTCTTCTGTATTGCAGAACCTGAGAACAGTACAAATGAGGCAGAGAGTGCATGTGATTTTCTATGCTTTTAATAGGCACGTTGATGCAGAATTTCCCAGTAAAAGATATTTTTCCCTGAATACTTCATTAGCATGAGTTTATTATAAACTTCCAAAGAGATTAGATTTCTCTTGTGCTCTCTCTGAAGGGTGAGATGGTGGCAGCTGGTGTTCTGGAGCACTGCTTTCCTGAGAAGCTGAGATCGAATATCCCTCTGAAGGACTGTCAAGCACATATTATTGATGATTGCTACTATCTATTCTGTTTCAAATTAATTCTATAGTGCTCCACTTAATGCTGGCAGGTGGTTTGTCCTGAATAGGGATGGCTTGCTCAAGCCAGTTCAGGGGACCTACTTAATTTTTTTAAAAGTTACTGCTTCAAGACCCATTTAACAGTCATATCTAATCCTGAACCTTGAATCCTTTAGCCCCAATCATCATACTGTTTAGCCTGAATCCTGCCTCTCCAAATCATCACCTCAGTTCCAGGTCCCACAGTTCCAGATCGCCTCATGTTCTCACCCAGAAATACAATGATCCTGGCCATGGGGGACTAAAAGCTAATTGTGAAACTCCTTTCCTCAGGATGTGAGGAATGCTTACGTATAAGTAAGGGGAGCTTATACGGCTACAAAATTTTATTAAATCTGTTCTTGGAAGAAAAATCTGCCAAGGGTTCTTAAACCAAAAAAAAAATACCATCTCTGGTGCAGGAAGCCTTTGTGCTGCTGATCACCGGAGGCAACGTTACCGAGTGGTCGTCACCCAGTCTTAGATATTTCCCTGAGCACTTGGGCTGCTGGCTGGGGCTTTGCTTTTACTCAGGGAGAGCTTGCACTGCTGGCTCGTGCTCTGTGGCCAGTGCATGGAAAGGGAGTCCTCCTGCCTGACTGGTATTGGGTATAGGTTAATGAGTTACACGGACCTCTGGGTTGATTTTAATAATGTTTCTCTTACAGAACAAGGATGCTAGCATGGGCCCCGGCACTGTGTGAAGACCTGCCAAACAGACAGCTGCCCGGCTGTGGGGTGGAGCAGAGGGTGCAGACCTCTGGAGTCTCTAGCAGCCACCAACCTCACATGTGTCTGTGACAGCTCTGCCAATGGGATCACCACCACTACCACAGAGACACCAGAGGTGGCAAAAGCAGTATTGTGCTTGATGCTTATATTTTCATCTAAATAAATGGAATGGAAAGGAGTTATTCAGTTGATACTAACCATTTGTCCCCTTTGAAAGCAAATTTTATGTCCATGGATTGCAGTGACAGGAAATGAGAGGGGCACATCTATGAGAGGAACTTTGCATGGGCTTCCCCTTAATGCTGAGCTTCAGCAGTGGCTCTGACTGAACAGCAGTTGCATACATGATGCCACATGCCTTAATTCTTTAGCCATGATCTGCTGCAAAATTTGCCACCCACATGCTGGATGACTCATGGCCTCCCCGCTCCTGGTTCACCAGGCAGCCCTGAAAGCGCAGGAAAGCAGGGAGCCAAACTCCCATCCCTGCTCAGCAACAGGGGAGAGCCCGTGCCTTCTGCAGGCCTCTGAGCACCCACAGCCCCTCATGGCCACTGTTTTTGGCAGTGATCTGGTTCAGACTCTTGTAATGGAGAAAAAATAGACAGCGTAGCACTTGGGTTACTTGGGGAAGAACATAGTATGAGGAAAGAGGTTTTTCCAATGGCACACCATCACAGAGCAGCATGAAGGGTGCAGACCAGCAGGGAACTGCAAGTCTGAATGTGAATGTTATATGGCTGAGGCCATGAGTGTGAAGTGTGTGTGTGCCATCTTACACCTTACAAATCTGCCAGAAGGAGAGCTGTGACTCAGAGAGGCGTTGTGGCCTTTCTTGGCTGTGTGATGATCACACTGTGCTTCAACAAGTTGGTGGGTGAAGAAGCTGGCAGCAGCAAATCACTGTTGGATACAGTTCACAGTGCTGAAAACAATGGCAGGTTGTATCTGGAGGTGCCCACACCAGCCCTCAGAGTAAGTGATGAAGCAGCTCTAGGGTGGAGCTACAGCAGGGTGTCTGACATCCAGGTCTTACAGGAGAAGGTCCATGTTTCTCAGGGACCTTCTGGTTTTGCGGGGGCATGAGGAAGCACTGTAGGGCTGATGTGGGTACATGGAGAAGTCAAAGGGGCACACTCTTTCACAAATTTGCCAGTGCTGGATTGAAAGTCCACGTAACATGGATGCTTGCTGGTCTGGGAACATTTTGGAACAAATGGTGGGGGCAGCTTCTCTCTGTGAGTGACTTCTTTCTCTTCTATGTCTGGCCTAAAGTTGGGAAAAGCCCAAGCCGTTGACTTTAAGCCCAACCTAGAATGATTTCTGCCTTCACTGCTGTGATACCTAACCTAATGGCTTGACAAAAAGGTGGAGCAGTTGGTGGTGAGCTGTGGATGTAATGTTTTAGATCACACAGTCACCTGTCCACATGGCAGCTCATAGCTGTGGCCTGGGACCAGCAGTTTGCTACTTCACCACTGCGCTAGCTCTGGAAAAGTCTTGGGCTCCCAGGCCAAGGCATTCAATCATGTTGGAAGTGTCCTTTTTCCTCCACCCAAAAGCCAACAGACCAAAGGAACATCCCCAAACTAAGAGAAGGGGTCTGTACCCTCTCTCTGCATTCCTATGCCTACACCATTGTCTTTTTGCAAATCAGACCAAGAAGACAGTCTGCCCAGCTGCAGGTGGAAGGGATCTTGTAGATGTGCAAAGCTGAAGAACCCGGGGCTGCCTGCCACTCCCTGCTCCCTGCCAGGGTCCTGCCTCCCACACTGCCTACAAGGCAGATGCAGCCATGGAGCCACTTGGCAGGCTCCCGCATGGCTGCATCAGCCAGCAGCAGCCAGCAGCAGCAAGTGGCCCACTTTTGGCACGGCTGGTTGAACTAGCAGCTTTGTGGCCTCCTAGCACGAAAGGCTGTAGCACATCACTGCTAGCAGAAGTGATAAATGTTCCGCTCCCTTCCCTGTCTGCCATGCCCTGCTGGCAGGTATTACCATGCCATCCCATCCCCCACCCCACATATCCCATTAAGTACTTGCTTGTGGCAGACTTTCAGAAGCTGTTGCACAGCAGGGGAGCGGAGGACACAGGAGGGTGTGGGTGAAGGGTACAGCCAGCAGCCTGTGCTCTCAGGGGACCATAAAACTAATGCATTGCTTTATATGGCTGGGGATCCACTTTTGACCTTAAGACGTAAGACCTGGAATACTAAAGCAAAGAAGAAAACTCACCGCCATAAGCATGAGCTCATTAGTAACTTACTCATAATAGCTCGGCCACATTTGGGTCAGATGGCAGTGACCCTAGTACAGCTTCGAAGGGACCTGAGTGATTGGCAGCTTGTCTGAAACACTCAAATTCCCCACATTAACGAGCACTCTAGGTCTGCCATGTTTCAGGTCCCGCTCTTGCCCTACAAAGTCACATCACTGAATTAACACTTTTGCAGAGACAAATGAAAATGTGGACCTTGACGCGCCTGTGTTGCACAAGAGTTCAGTCAGGTCTTGGAAATCGCACTCTGGCTAATGTGCTGGCAGCTCCTAGAAGGTCAGAGATCTGGATGTGAGCAGTTGTGATTGCGACTTAGCCTTTCCTTGGGAATTTTAAACTATTTTAAACGACTGTTCGCTTCTTAGCTGATGGAGCTCTCAGAGGAAAAACACCCTAACGGAATACCAATTCTGTAGGAGTGTGTTCAAGATAAGAGCTGAGCAGCTCATTGCCCATGTTGTTGGAGAAAACAGGTAAAGATAATTAGCTAATTTGTAACGTCCATCCAAAGTGCACAGCTTGAATATCAGCATTGCTGAGCAGTGGAGGTTGCTGCACTGGTTCTGCCTGGCTCTGCTTAGCATCAGGCATCACAAGTCCTGGCCATGTAGTCCAGAATTGGAGACCCCCAGAATCAAGACTAATTTTTAAAAATACATGAGTTTTAAGCTGTATTAACCTCTCTGCACCAGGTTCCCTAGCTGTCAAAAAGGAGTTTGGTACCTGAATACTAATGATGTGGTGAATTCCTGCTGCTATTACATTTGAATAATGTAATATTCAGAAAGTTTGGAAAATTGGCTTTTTTAATTTCATGTTGTGTCAGTTAGGGGAGAAACTGAGGGTGGAATTGGGCATTTCTCTGCTGTATCCTACTGCTTTGCCAGTATACCCAGGGCCCTGCTCCCCACAACAGTAGTGAGTCCAAACCAAACAAAAGGACAAAGTTTCTTGCTGTTCCTGGTTCCTTTTTAATAAGCCCTCTGCACATGGTGCTTTCTTTCCTGCCTAATCCTGTAGAGGTCTCCTGTCTCATCTTGCTTTTCTCTTCTGCTGTGAGGATGAGGGCTCCTTTCTGGCTCAGGCTCTGGGGTTTCCTTCCTACATGCTCCCAAATAGAGAGCTGGAATGGGTTAGGGCATGTCTCCAAGGATGAGAGTTGAGAAATACTCTCAGTTACAGCATTTTAGGTGTTGTCACTGGCTGCTGCACTATTGAAACTACCCAGCAACATGCAGTATGCACAGCCTGTCTTTTAGAACCCTTTAACAAAGTCAGAGGCAGTTGCATTGCTCATATCTAGATGAGGATGTAAAAGGGGGGCGTGAGCTTTACGGGTCTTTTGAATCCCATAGGCCTCCTATGACTCTTCAGATAATCTTAGAATATTGTCAAAATTATATTCATGCAACTAGCTAATATCTCCGCAAGTATGGACTGATTTTTCCCACTTTCTTGTATGAATTCATCTTGAAATGCAACATTTGCACACTGTGCCAGGAAGAAGCTGGTTCTGATGTTTTGACCAAGCCTAAAGTCAGGCATATTCAACTTTACTTGTTGTTTCCAATAAACCAGTGTTCCAATATTTGGACCTTTTCCCTAGGAGGCTTTTGACTTCTCCAGAGTTTGTTCCTGCAGCCTCACTTGTATTATCAGAATACACAGACATGGAAAATACACAGAGTTTGAGGTGTGAAAGAGCCGTGTTTTCCTCTCCAGTCTATTCTTTGCCCTTTGCTTAGGGTCAGAATTTGTTTTAGCCTTCAGCTGGTACTGTTGGCTAACCAGACTCTTCTGTTAGCTCTTGTAACTCTAGATTTTTCCTACTGTGGAAATTTGGGAATTACATCTGGACATTACAAAAAAGCACCAGACCTCCTGTGTTTGCAGGAACTAAGTTACATTTCCAAGGAAGTGCTAAGCCCAGCTTGAAAGCTATGAATCTTTTTTTTGAGAATCTTCCGAATCTCTCCCTTCTCACTTGAATTCCCACCTTCCTTGGAGAGGATTTGAACCCATCTGTCTGAATCCTCTAGCTGCAGCGCAAACGTATACAGAATTCTGATGGGAGCAATGTTAAAATGTACTTACTTCAGTGGCTAAGATATTGACTGGAGGCACAAGTCAGTGTCACTGTTAATTTGTGCTCCTCATTACACTGCTCAATCAGAGTCTGTCATTCCACTGGGAAATGTTGCTTTAATTAAGATCCTGGAGCTTTTTGAGAAAAAAAAACTAGTAGAAACAAAATAAATTGAAGACGAGTTGCTTTCAGCTTTTGTAAAAAGCAGTAGTTACATTTGACTTTTCTGGCAAGCCAGAAGAGCAATATTCGACACATGTAATTGATTTCTTGAAAATAAATTACAGAGACTGAGAGTGGTTGTGTGAATAGGGACTGACTTCAGGGGGAAAATACAGTGTGCAATGTCTGAGGTCTTGAAGTCTTCTCTCAAAGAGGGGACACTCTGCCAGAGGATGCTCTGGGCCAGGCCGGGTGCTGTGACATACAGCTTCCCAGCACATGTCATGGTGCTGTTTTCCCTGATGATCTCCTGTCACAAAAGTAATACGATAACTTGACAACCCATTCCCCATTGCTTTAACCTGGATATAGGTTAAATAAGTAAATATAACAATACTCAACTAGTTAATCAGAAGAGGGGAAAATACATCCCTTCTCATCCCTCCTAAGCTCTTCCTCTAACCTTCGTTCATTTACTTGTTATTATATTTAGGATCAGTTAGATAAACCCTGATATGGATTTCTCAATAATCGCTGTTTGTACGGTACAGAGAGCAGCTGGAGATGGAGACCAGGAGGATAAAAGCTGTTTTCACTTCCCTATCAACATGAGATGTTCAGCATTAAAGAGCAGAAATTAAGATCTGGCTTGACAGAGCTGGCATAAGGGTCACACCTTGGTAGGGATGTCACCCAGCCTGTAGCACCGCCTGCAACTGATAATCTCCTGATACTATTACAGGCAGTGCCATTACGACTGTCAACTTTAAGCACACTCCCATTTGCTGTGTCCTTCTAAACATCGCTCCAGGGCTATGGCTAATTCAGTGTGCAGCCAAGTTTCATCAGGAGGAGTTTTTGCCTTGTTGAATCAGGGTTTGATCAGCCACTGGTGTGGTTAGCTCAGCATTTTTGTGCCTGCAGTGAGAAGACTCTTTGCAGTCAGGCAGGGGATGGTGGTGGGAGCACATTCCACCTTCCACCAAACTCTTAACAGCTGCCCGTGGTGCTCCTGAGGCTTCTAGCTCCTGCGGGGGCTCAAGACAGAGCCCCCTTTCCTGCTCCAGGTGAAACGGTGTTTGGCATCCTCCAGCAGCTGAGCTGTGGGGACAGGGCCACCACAAAGCCCCTCTGCATGAAACCTTCAACAGTGTCTTTGGCTTTTCATGTCTTTCAGCCTCTGCCTTCAGTTCATTGTGCAAACATGAATTAAGCATTTGGACACTTCTGTTCTTGCAAGGACACCGAGCACTGATACAGACCTGTGTTTTATTCATTATGAAGAACTGAATCCTATTACATTAAAAATTCAAATATTAAATGATATTATATGGACATGTACGGGAAATATGTCTGTGTATCGGCATATCCATTTATTCAGAGGCTCTATGGGGTCCTAGGTATAGGTAGAAATAAAGGGAAATTAAGTTACTTGCCCAGCCTCATGGAGTAAATTGGTAGTTGAATCAGGAGGAGATGTTATTATTTGCTGTTGGTTACATCAAGAAGCTTAGAGTCTCCACCCAAGGGTTGGTTTATGTTTGCAAATTTTAACTGGCTTTCCTGAGGTGGGGTTTGTCTAATGCTTTGAGAATTCCCTTGTCAGCTGCTGAGAAAAAGCTGTTATGGCCTCTTTTATATTCTTCCACAGAGTTCTTTTTTAAAGTCAACAAATTAATTGTCCTGCTCTTCTTAGCATGTGATCTTGACTGACCTTTCCCAAGCAGAGCTTGGTCCTGCTTGAATGGGCCCCTGCCAGAGTAAGGAGCATGGCTGGAAAGACAGGTAAGAGTGTAGGGTGCAGAGTCTGCTCCCCCTTCCCCTCCCCCCCCACCCAAGCCATCTCTGGAGGTATTTAAAAAACATGTAGATGTGTTGCTGAGGGACATGGTTTAGTGCTGTACTTGGCAGTGCTAGGTTAATGGTTGGTCTTGGTGATCTTAAAGGTCTTTTCCAACCAAAATGACTCTATGATTCTGTGATTCCATGATTCATCCCTTGCCTCTTGCTGCAAGGAGCAGGAGTCAAGTTGTGCTCTTACAGACCCTCTCCCCTTGTATGAAGTACAGCTGGGGACAGCTGTACTTCATACAAGGCCTTGCCTCTTAACACCTGCAAGAGCCCAGGAGCGCTGGGCTGCCAAAGAAACCCTGAGTGTGTTTTGTGCACATCCAACCCATGCTCTTGGGTTGGGTGAACAAAACATCTGCTCTTCCAAAGCATCAAGGAGACATTCAAGCAATGCTACTTAAAAATTAAGCTTCCCGCATTCCAATGAGTGGCCACTGCCCTTCCCAATCCAGACTGTGACTATTTTTGCCAAAAAAATATTCCTCCATCTCTAGCACCATCCAAAGTTGCACTAGGAAGTTAAATCTCAGCCCTTTGCCCAAAAAGGCTGCTTTCTAGAGCAACATGCTCTTGATTTGAAGGTTAATGGCCATTGTTGGCTATGTTATCCCTTAAGTAAGTAAGAGCAACGGTGGCAGTGATCTTATCTCACCTGGACACTCAAGTGCATATTCGTGGAAAATATCCATAGAGTAGATAAAAGTCATCACTGTCCGCAACACATAATTAAGGAGAATTTACTATAAAAGCTGTAAACAGTAAGTCCATTCTGAGGACAATGGTTTCAACAAAGTTTCACAAATCTGTGAAGGGGAATAGCAGGGAGAACATGGACTTTACAGGAAAACATGAGTTGCACTAACAGTGTAGTCTTCTCAGTTGAGATCAGGGCTGGTCAACTTTTGAAGGACCAAGTACTGCATATATCTGAAGGATATTTAAATGGCACATTGATGACAGCTCCTTGTCCCTTGTGGTAGTTCTGTCATTCCCACTGCTGAAGCTGGAAAACTCTTTCCAGGGAAAATACCTTGCTGAAAAAATATATATCCTAATTAACTGTGGCTAGTAAGAAGAGGTGCGTAAAGGACCCTCTAGTGCAATGCTGAATTTGGCAATTTATCAGGCTGCCTCTGGGGCAACACAGATGGGACGATACGAGGTTTGTTCTCCAAAGGCATCCATAAGAAACAATGGTGTAGTTGCAGCCCAGTAGCCTGAGAATCCCTCTGTTTAGCCCTTTTTTTTTTTTTTTTTAAGGCCACTCACATTTAGCCAATAGAGTGGCTAAATATTGTTGGATCTGAGTGTAGAAATGGGGTCAATGGAGGCCCAGTTTGCATGGAGGTCCCTTTCAGTTTTCCCAGCCATGAGACAAGGACTGGGGTATAAGATAAGTTCTTTGTTTCTTGGGGAGCTTGTGCAAACTGCTCTGTTGTGTGTAAGTGCAAAGGCCTAATTAAAATTGCATTACACCACTGATCTATGGGAACTTGTTCCATTTCAGAAAGTACAGGAGACAAATAGGCATTTCAAACTTTAAAGAAATTAGAAAGGACAATTTCAGAATAATAAATTTAAAATATGACCTGAATACATCACGTGTACCAAGAGCTTCTTCTGTGTTGCTCAAGAAATATAGTTTCCTGCAGTGCAGGGATCAGCACAGTAAAATAATCTTGAAGATTAAGGACTGACTTGTTTTTCAGTTCTGCATTTGTAGTCGTGACATTGGGGCTTGGGTGAAGTATCCAGGCAACAAGCCAGTCTTCATGATTAGCAATATAATACCTGGCTGAATAAATATTTCACACACATAGGTATAATGAGGTTGGTGCTAGGGAAAATGAGCATTAAAAAGTTAATTAAGATATGCTTTTTGAAACGCATTATTCCTTATTGTTGCTGGTGTGTCACCTGCAATGCCCAGCATGGTTCAGGGAAGGCTGTAGCCAGATATAGTTACAGAACATCTGCTGAAGAACAAAATGTGAGTGTCCTCTGCAGAGCAGCAGCATCAGACTGAAGGGAGATTTGATGCAATAACAGTAGCCCTGGCTATACCCTCACAAGCAGCATAAGAGTGTGGAGGTCAGTCCCGCGTACCACAGGAGCTGAGGGCAGCTCTGATCATCTAAACATCTCAGGGTCAAATAAATTTAATAATGAGTAGCCCCATTTTAACCCTTCCTCTGAAAAGCACAGGGAGGAACACAGTTTGTCTCCCAGAGCACAGTTTGGTGCTGGTACATTTCCAACCATGCCACCTACACCAGCAGGTGAGTCAGGAAGCACAAACATTCGACGCACTGGCTTGTTTAAAACATCAGCAGATCTTCCTCTCTGCTTGCTTGTCACCCAGGAAGGAGCTTTGCAGCAATACCCTGCAAAACCACTTTTGTAATAGGCTTTGGTTGCGGTAGATAATGTTTGATCAAACACAGGTTGGGATATGTACATTAAACTAGTTACTTGTCAAGGGGATTTTTGCCCTAGTCTCTCTCTAAATCATTTTGTGTGTTTGCTTGACCAGAAGTGTAGGGTAACTATTGAATTTAAAAGGCTTGTTGGGCAAACATGCCTGGCTAGAGCCTGTACAAACTGCAAAACGTGGCATAAATCAAGTGACTTTGCATTTGAAAACCAATAAAGTCATTATGTGTTCTTTGCACTCCCTCAGTTAATTTCACAAATACTCATAAAGCAAAAGATTTAATTAGGTGGTCCTTTTTGTTAGTTGATATTTACTGCATATGCAATGAAAAAATAATGAAAGTGGATGTACACTGAAAAGACCCTGGTCTGAGTGTCTTATTAGAAACAAAACAACAGCAAAGCTACGAGGCTGAATTTATTACTGGTGTAGTTGTATTTAATTCCATAAGGTTATAACAACTGTGCACCTGAGGCACTGAGCCTCAAAGCTCTTAATGCTTAAACTTTGCAGCAGAAGGAGTGATTCAGGTGTAAGTTTCAGAAGCTGTTTCTACTATTGTTTGGTGATTTTGTATGAACAAAGGCTTTTGGTACAATTTTCAGACATATGCTTCAGAAAGGTTGCTGCATTGCTAATATGCCTGCCCAGCTCTTTGTTTTCCTCCCAAGAGGTGCATCCAGCTTTGTGGTCAGAAGCACAGGGTCTAGATAAAAGAGGTACCTGGCAATAAATGCTCTGTGCAAGTTTCCTAATGAGGAACATTGTTAGTTTTAGTTGGAGTGTTTTAAACCAGGGAGACTTTTCTCAGATCTTTGTCTATGAGTGCTAAGGAGGATTAGAAACCCCAGTAAAATCTCAATTTTGTGATGCTTTACCAAATGGCTTAAAAATCCTGGTGTATAGCCTGTAGGCAGAGTGTGCCCAGAGCTGAGACCTGCCTCTCCACGCTTGATTTTCACCCAGGGGAACTGCTGGCCTACATCTGCCCAGAAACCACAGCAGCTCCCACAAGGACCTTCATGATGATGTGGACATGCTCAGGAGCCAGGCTGTGGGTCTAGGGGAGAGTGGGTTTGTTGCTTAAACTGGTCTTGTTACCTCTACAGAATTAATGTGCTTTGCTTTCACAGCCGACAAGCTGAAAGGTAAGGAAGTAGTTCAAGCCATACGGGAAGGGAAGACCCCTGAACCAGCAGACTGTAGCATCAGATTGGGCTCCTGGTTGTATGATCAGATATAAAATCAAGTTTCCTTTTTCCCTGTTACCCAGCGACTTTGAGGCATCTCAGCTGTATGACCCGGAGGAATGACTCACCCTAATGCTTATTCCCAGAGTGATTTTCCCTGGACATCTGCACACCTGTACTCATACCTGCCACAGAGTGAAGAACAGCAGACCCCTCTATCTCCTCTTCTTTTTTCTAAATCCCACTCCTGCTGCCTTCCCAATAAAAATGTCATACATGGAGTCCTTCTCCCTTTGCAGGAGTTTCTCTGAATTTATACATCCACCCCATTCCTCCACGAGCAAATTTCTTCAAGGTCACATGATGTAACTCATCACCAAGGCATTGGTGTCATTGGTGTCCCATGCATGAGCATGGGACATAGATTACTTTTTTACTGTTCAGTATTAGACCTGAATAAGGCCTGGAGGATTTAGGCCACAGAGACTGGCACCTTTCTCAGAAGTGGTGAAGTCCAAAGCCAGTGCTCTCAGGAGCCTTGTTCAGAAGATCATACCCATCCTCTGTGTCATAGCTTGAAGCAGCCACAGTCATGTTCACAAGCAGAGGAGGGTCAGGCTCACTTCTCCCATTCAAGTGCTCTAAAGAGCAGGCAAAGAGTATGTTCTCCCTTGCACTCATTCACTTGGGTGCCAATTGCACCAGTGACTGCTTAGGGAAAGATGAGGCTGAAGTGTCTCTGGCCTCCTGTGGCCAGAAGACTACCAAAGAGGTGGGAGCCATAGGCTTTGCAGTCTATCAAACTAAGGGAAATAGTAAAACACTGCTCTACCTTTTTCTTTTTAGAGGAGCAAATGTTCCAAGTACTGGCTCGATAGGAAAGAGGTACTGCACAACAACTGCCTTGCTGGCTCCTGTTTTTAACATGGAATTGTGATTGTTGCTCAGTGCTTTCCAAAAGTAGGTACCATCCTTGAGGAGATAATGTACGGTCTGAGGCCTAGGAGTTGGAGGGTCCTCCTTGTCCTGAGTCAGGTACTCAAGCTGATTCAGGGATGAGCCTCTCAACAAAGCTTTACATTCCTGTCTTATACACCTAACCCCCACCTCATACATTACATCAGGAGCCTACCTCTATTTTCTAGGTTTCATTCTGTGACCAGTGTATAACACAACACACCAAGCTATTTACCAAACCTAAATCATGTCTACACCTAGCTTTGAGCCTATGAAAAGGGAGATGAGGTGTACTAGCAGGAGTAGATCTTCAGATTGTTTCCACTTTTCCAGAATTGCTTGTATCAATTAAAAAATGGGATTTCTATTGCACAACATCAACATTGCACCTTTCTTAAGTCCTGAGAGGAGATCTGAGGAGGCTATAGAGAAAGGGTTAATGGCACCACAGTCTACAAAGAAAAAGAAGATTGTGTTCTGGAGAGGTAATAATCCAGCAGAGGCTGAAACAGCCACTGTCATTTTCTCATTCGGGCTTCCTAGAAAGGCTGATTATAACCAGATGTGGAACACAATTGAAACATAAAGCGAGAGGATTGGATCCACGGAGCGGAATAAGGAAAGAAGAGCTTAAAGAATATTTAGATTAGTGAGATGGGTTCCAGCCTGCAGAACCAGACAAAATTCAGCTGCAAGGTCTTAAGAAACCATTCAAAGCCATTTCTGAGCTATTAGCAATTGCTTTTGAGTAGTTGTGGGATGAGAGGGACAGGAGAGGAATAGCAAGGAAGAACTTAGTACCTGTCTTGAAGGGAAAGCCAAGAAATTTTAATCAATCTGCCTAACTTTAATTCTTGGAAAAATTGCCGGAACAAACTATGAAACCCTCAATTTACAATTAACCACGGGTTAGTCAGTTGATATGAAACACACTGCAGGGATTTGTCAAGAGTAAACTCTGTCAATCCATTTCATTTTTTTCCTCTTTGGTCTAGTGGCTAAGGGAAACAGACTTAATTCTAAGAAGAGTTTGGACGCTTCCCAAGAGAACATGCTCAGGTGTGCACTGGAGAAACACAGTCTAGACTTCACTGTGAGAAAAGGGCCCAGCTTCCTGATAAACTGCAAAGTTGGAATCATGGTTTAGGCTGAATTGGCCAATGATGGACAACAGATACTCTCCCCCGCCTCTGTCTCCAAGGAAAGGAGGAGGAGAGATTAAGAGATTTATGAGTTTAGAAGGAACTAAGCTACTTTAATGGAATATTAATAAGAAAATATAAATAAAAGAATGAAATAGATACAAGATATATAAAACCATATGAGGTTCCAAGGATTAAATCATCAGCAGGCACTGGGGAAGTACCAGACCAGATTCAGAGACAGATAGGAGCTGGATTCCAGCTCTGGAATTAGGAACAGACAAATCAGGATCAAAGGCAGATGAACAGAGAGAGTTGAAGAAAGAGGACTCAACCTTTGATCTCTCATCTTTTATACCGAGCATGGGGCAGATGGGATGGAATATCCTGTTGGTCAGTTTTGGGTCACCTGTCCTGTCCACTCCTCCCCACAGGTATGACCACTCCACACTTTTCTGTTTCCGAACTTCCAGTGGGGTAAATAGCAAAGTTAGCTGACCCTGGTTGTTATAGCAATAAGTGTTAGGTGAGAGCCTTTCTGCCTACCATTCCTTGGTATGAAAGTTGGTTCTGTTTTACTTCAAACCAAGACAGTCAGTCAAAGCGTTGTAATACCCAGGGGATGTGTGTTCAGCTGTTGTAAGGCTTTGGCTGGAGCTGCTGTCTTCAGCCTTGGGAACTCCACTTTGTGGAAGACAGAACGGAAAGACACAGGACACAGCAACTCAAATGTGAAGAAGTTTGGAAAATACATGAATGTGAGGAGAGGCTTAGTCAATTTACAACAGTGAAGGCTGGGGAGCAGGCTGGGATAGCAATCAGCTATCCTGTACATCTGCACAGGATAGCCACAGAGCAGGCAGCAGTCAGCCGTTCTCCTTTATCCCGTGCTGGACAACCTCATCTGAAGAAATTAGGAGAAAATTGTAGAACTCAACTTTCAAAATACAATAGCTAAACATTCAGATAAGCACCTTTGAGTGAAAGACTTCATGTGTCTATTAGTCATACTGCTGTCGAGGGTGGCTGGGTTATGTCCTCTGGGAGGAAGTTCCTACAGTACATAATCAATAGTCTTTGAGAAATTCCTTCAGCCTTATTCTTCTGTGAGTCAGTTTTGTTAGAACCAGGGTGAAATTGCACGATATGGAATCATAGAACCATAGAATGGATTTGGTTGGAAGGCACCTTTAGAGGTCATCTAGTTCCAATTCCCTGCCATGGGCAGGGACACCTCTCACTAGACCAGGTTGCTCAAAGCCCCATCCAGCCTGGCTTTGAACATCTCCGGGGAAGGGGCACCCACAACTTCTCTGAGCATCCTGTTCCAGTGTCTCACCACCCTCACAGTAAAGAATTTCTTCCTAGTGTCTAATCTACATCTCCCCTTTCAGTTTAAAACCATTACTCCCCATCCTACCACTACACTCCTTGATAAAGGGTCTCTCCTCATCTTTCCTGTAGGCTGCCTTTATGTACTGGAAGGCTTCTGTGTCTCCTTGGAGCCTCCTCTTCTCCAGGTTGAACAACCCAACTCTCTCAGCCTCTACCCATAGGGGAGGTATGTAAGTGAAATCATGATGGTGCCAATAGGAGAGATGTCATCAAACTTGGAATGAATCTTTCACCTCTAATCTCCACAGCTGCATTGGGTGACATCTCAAAATTTGCTCACACACCAGAGGTGCACAGGCAGTAAAAATCCAATACACTCTTGGTCCTTGTCTGCAATAACATGGTACTTCTTTCACTATTTTCTTTCAGACATAGTTTGAAGAATTATTGTATTAGGAATCATGTTCAGAGCCACCTCATCCTTAATCCTGCACAGTACATCAGGGTGTCTTTTTAGTTTGCAGTCCTGGAAGCAATTCTTGTGGAAGAATAATAGTTGGCAGTGAAATGAGAGGGAAAAAGGTGATGGGTGCAAGGAAGAGGCCACAGCAGGTGTGCCTGCAGTCAGAGAGCTCTGCCACTGCCCCCAGTAAATTCCCAAGGCTAACACTTGAGGGAAGATGAGGTACCCAAGATTTAAGACTAAATGACTGTCAAGGGAAAACAATTGTATTACCGTTTGCAAGGAAACCACAGGGGGTGTTAACACCAGACTTCAATGATCTCTATTCACTCTCCTAATAAATAATTTTCTTCAATTAGTCTGCCTTGTGAAATGGCTCTGACTTGTCGGACCCTTTGAATGTTCTCTCAGCTTAATGACTGCCTGTAACCTTGCTGCTCCCTCAACCAGTTATTCGTCACTGCCAGCTTTTTCCCGCTCCAGGAGGTTGTTTATCTGACAATCAGGGGCACTGCTACTGGAGCATTTCTAAAAAGATTATTCTGCTAATTATTCAGAGGTCATTAACCAGAAGGTGAAGCAGGCACTGGCTCTCGGCTTTGAGCTCCCTGGTACTACAAGAAAGTTCCTGTTACACAAAAAGCATATTTTTTTCTTCTGCAGCACTTCATCTTCTTGCACCCTTTGAAGGAAGGTTTCAGGTCCAGCAGATGTGCTTTGTTTGTAAGAAATGGAAGTCTTCTCCCTTATAATCAACGGTATGTTCAGCAAGCTGAAGACATTTCTCCTGCCTTTTCCCATGACAGACTGTGACACGACTGGGGGGGAAAAGCAAAAGCAGCTGCCCAGTAACTGTCCGGGCAATCCCAGATGGGCATCAATGGCGTGCACAGGTGGACACTGCATCTAACCCCTCAAATAGAGGCAGGTTTTGCCTGAAAAACTTGGATTTTAGTTCCTCCCTAATAACCTCAGGGGTCTGTAGAAATATAGAGAAGTTAAAAGTCACTTGTGGGCCAGGTAGAGGGTTTTAACGGGATTGTGGACTCCGAATATGTCCCTCAGCTTGTGCTCTCACTCAGCTCACCACTTCATGGAGAAGGGGGCAAATCCCTGCAGAGCAGAGCTTTTCTGTAGCCACTTTACTTTCCTCAGGGGTTTTGTTTTGTCCAGTGCTGCGTCACAAGCAGCTACAAAAATATCATTAAAAAGCTGATGAGGAAAGGCTGAAACAAGACCCCAAAGAAGGTGCACATGGACATGTCAGAAGGTGAAACAGTCACAGGTTATAAATCAGTTTGCAGGTGATAACTAAGATGGTTTGGGTAGTCAAATGTCATGCCAATGGCAGGGGAGTTCAGAGGAACCTCACAAAGGTGGCGAATGGCAAGAAGGTGGCAGAAGAGGTTCAGTGTCAATAAAGCAGGTAATGCAGCTAGGGGAAAAATAAACTAAACCATGATATGCACCTGAAATGATGAGTGGGATGGAGAGTCTGATAGACAGGAGGAGAAGCACAAAGGTTGGGGACACTTCAGCTGGGAGAAAAGGTGGCTATAGGAGGTTATGAATGGTATTCATAAAACCATGAAGGCGGAGGACAGGGTGAATGCAGAGCTGATATGCCCCAAATTCTGTAGAACTAGAAGTTGAAGATCTCTAGGTAAAGAGTGAAAGACTGCATTAAAGCCAGTAAAGTAGCTTTCTGCAGAGCAGGCAGTGAAAACTCTTGAGCTTGCTGCCATGGGAGCTGGCAGAGGTGGACAGAACCAGCAGGATTAAAAAGGGACCAGGTAAATCCAGGGACAGCAGGGTACAGATATCAAAATAGTAAAAAGAGAAGGTAACATTAGGGTTGTGCCACCTGCCATCCTTAATCCATCAGCTGAAGGTAGATGCTGGAGGAACATAAATGGACTGCCAAGAACAGCTGCCTTTCCTGAAAAAATTCTAAAGCCACTGTCATCTTGGGTTTACTTTTAAATTACCACAACATTTACAGTCAAGACTCCTGTAGTTGGGTCAGCACAACCTGAGTGACAGGACTGAGCCTCACAAGGGGAAAATCATGTCCCTCATGACTCACCCTGCCAGGCAAGATGGAGGCAGGAGGCTTGGCCCCAGGAGCCCTTTGGTCAAGTGGTAGAACATTTCTTAGGGACTTAGGTTCTTATGACAAACACTCTCTCCTTTTAGGGAACTGTTAAATCTTTGTTCTCTAGTTACAGCACCTGAAAGTCCAGCTGAAGCAGCTGCATCAGTCTTATGTGAGTGCCCCCTTCACCACACACAGGTCTTCTGCTTATTATGGTGGGAATCAAGTGGAGAGTCCTCAGGAAGAGCTATTCAGAGAGACAGAAAGATCCAGACATCTGCACAGAGGGAGCAAAGTCTCCTCCAGACAAGGGATTGAGCCCTGTATTGGTTTTGTTTAATATAGTTATTGGCTAATTTTATCCTTTGCTGAATTTACGAAGAAACTCAAAAGCAAAATCCCTTGGTTAAAAAAACAATCCATCCTTTCCTCCTCATTTCAACACATAAATTACTTCAAATATGTATTGCTGGATAAACTCAAATACATAATGCTGACTAAAGGAAGCCTATGTTTATTTAATAAGGGAAGAAGTAGTTGGCTACAAGAAACAAATTACAGAAGAGACAAGGACACTTGGTAATACATGCAAGACTACAGCAGGCACTGCAGGTTTCCTGGTGCTGTGAGCTACCTAACCAATGAAATACTGGTTTAGATGTGCCAACAGGAGCTCTCCTGGAGTCTGGGGACTGTGGAAGCTGACTCTGTCAGCTCTGGTTGAAAGCACTGGCTAGAATTCAGATTGCGGTGGGTTTATACTGAGAAGAACTGCACACCTACTAGAAGGGGTTCAGGTGAAATCCAGCAAGTTTTACTCCAGTCAGGGTTTCAGTTCAAGACTGAATACAAAGTTCCCACAAAAGGCAACTTTAAAAAACTCATTTGGGAAGATTTCCAGCACCCAGGTGTCACCCAGAGCATTTCTGAGTCTTCTTCGACTGCAGAAACCCAAGCGTAAGCCAGAGGTTGGTGCCTATGGAGGCCTGCTCTCACTACACGCTGATGCTGGGCTTGTGCAGTGGCAGCTGCTGCATTTGGACCACTCACATCCTCAGTGACAAAGATTGGAGTCAAGACCTTGTGGTGGGGCTGTTAGAGGGGACTAGAAAAACACAGGTTTTGCTAACTCCACTGCCCACAGAACAGACTATCATACAATCATAGAATGGTTTGGGTTAGAAGGGGCCTTTAAAGGTCATCTAGTCCAAGCCCCCTGCCTTGAGCAGGGGCATCCTCGACTAGATCAGGTCACTCAGAGCCCCGTGCAACCTGACCTTGAACGTTTCCAGGGATGGGGCATCTGTCACCTCTCTGGGCCAGTGTTTCACCACCCTCAGTGTAAAAAGTTTCTTCCTTGTATCAAATCTAAATCTTCCCTCTTTTAGTTTAAAGTCATTACCCCTTGTCCTATCTCAACAGGCCCTGCTAAAAGTTCGTCTCTATCTTTCTTACAGGTCCCCTTTAAGTACTGAAAGACTGCAATGAGGTCTTCCTGGAGTCTTTTCTTCTCCAGGCTAAACAACCCCCACTCTATCAGCCTATCCTCATAGGAGAGGTGCTCCAACCCTCTGATCATTTTTGTGGCTTTTTTAGCCCAAAATGTGCTATGGGGAACGAGTCCCTTCTGGACAGGCACCAAGGAAGGTGCACGACAGTTGTCTTATCATCATATCTCTGCTGGTAAGGTCTGAGCCTGACAAGACCCATCTCTCTTTAAATCGTGCTGTTTGTCACTAATTCCATTTCCAGCCTTGTAATTGCTAAATATCACTTCATGCACATATTTATCTGTTCCATAGTTACTATTAGGCAACTAATATTACTAATCAGCCATTAGTTACTAATGGCAACTAATACTACTAATCAACCATTAATTACCCAAAGGCATTTGTCTGGTCTCTGGACTGCAACCTTGAAAATTAACGACCAACATTTGCAATTAAAGAGTATAAGTTAAAAAATACTCAGCCTCAATAATAGATATTAAAAAATTAGTTATCACTCCCTGAGGGCTCGCAGAGTGCTCTGGCTTAGGCAGCTACGACTCCCTTTTTTTTTAATGGAAGGCAAGGGCCAGAATTGCAAACATACAGCCTGTGACATGGGAGAAGGTCTCTGTCATGGGAGCAGGTGTTTCATAGCAAAAGCCAGGCCTGTCAGAAGTTGAGCATCTGGGAAAGGGTAGGATCAACTGCACTTTATATTTTCTAGATGCTTCAGCCAATGTTATTTTCTGTAACACTAAGAGAGGGTTTGGAAAATAACTAGAGGTGTATAAAAAAAGGACTGGAGAATATATCCAAAGTAAGAAGACAAGGAGCAGCATCCTGAAGTGTAATTTAAGCGTATTTGATTTGTGTATCAGTTGCCTATTAATGATAGCTATGCAGAGGGATATGGCCATAGTTCCAAGCACACAGAAATCTCTCCTGCCCATTATGCTCCATGTAAGTAAGAGATGAGATTATATCATGACCACCAATTCAATCCAAAAGCCCCAAGGACTGTTATTCTCACCATTGAGCATCACTGCTTTTTCAGTGCCTTCCCTGCTGCCATCGATGTTATTGATCCCTTCTGTAGGGCTGTGGGGAAGGTTAGTCCCTCCCTCTGCACAGCAAAACCCCCTCACTTGTTTGGAGGACCTGGGTACAAAGGCATTATGGAGACTGGCTGCAAACTCTTGGTATCATGACTAGCAACCTGGACAGAGAGAT
This sequence comes from Nycticryphes semicollaris, assembly GCA_013400055.1. Taxonomy (NCBI): domain Eukaryota; kingdom Metazoa; phylum Chordata; class Aves; order Charadriiformes; family Rostratulidae; genus Nycticryphes; species Nycticryphes semicollaris. The sequence continues at coordinate 365,929 of VXBJ01003125.1, read as the reverse complement.
GTGGTGGGTGGAGCAGCTCTGGTTGGTCTCTCAAATCACAAGCTGGAGTTTGGCCATATCCTCCCACATCATGGGAAGAGTGGGCTGGAGTCATGGGCAAAGTGCTGGGCACTTGATGTCTTCACTAGGAAAAGCTGCAGCTGTTTGAGGCACCCATGAAAAGCACAGACTCACCACCAGTGTCTCAGAATTAATTTGGAAGATCTTTTCCACCACATCACTTGCAAGCCAGGTGTGATCCCTGAGCGCAGACTGGGACCTACAAGACCTTTCTTCTTCCTGCTCCCTGGATGAAAGTGGATGCTGACTGTCCTTGGAGATCCACCTACCACCTTCGTTTGGACACTGATGCAGTCTTGTCTTGTGGCAGCCTGTGCCAACAGCTCCCTCTGCATTTTATTCAGACACTTTTCCCCATAAACAGGAGGTAGCCCTCAGGACAGGAGGATGCTGAGATCCCGAGACTCCTAGGAGAGGTTTTTTGTACCAAGAGCTAAGAGTGATCTGCAACATGGATTCCCACCCACTGAGCAGAGCACACAATGCTCTGGCTGGTGGTGCACCAGGAGGCCTTACCTGCTACTGCAGCTCAGCTTGGAACTTGCTGGGGAAACCCAGTATCTGTGCACACCTAAATGATACCATGGGGGTAACCAGTGCAGGAAACAATTCCAGCAGGGAGCAAAGCAGAGATAACAGAGAAATCATCAGCCTTGACACCAGCTTTTTCTTCCCCACCCTTCAGTGAATTTGACTGTGAGGAGAAGCATCTCCAGCTCTTCATCATTTCAAGTGCTAATGTGAAGCAGCACTACCATGTGGGTAGAGCATCCTGTTGCTCTCCCTCCAGCCAAACAGAATTTACACTTGCTTTGCAGCATCGGCCGCTGCCTTGCTGGGGGAGAGTTGGGCCCCTCAGCACCCTCCAGCCCTTGCAGATGGGCTCCCAAAGCACGTGTGCTTCAGTTCATCCCTTTAGGGTTCACTCTTGCCTGAGGCAGCTGATTAGCAATTCTGCAGCAGCAAAACTGTGATGCCACATAAGCCAGGTTTAGATGGTGATCCCTTTAAACAGGAATGATCTCTGTCAGAACAGTTTTCTTAAATCCTGAGATAGATGCTGCTACTTGCACTAAATTGTTTTTCTGTGTATTAGATATTTAATGGCATTAGCATAATATGTGCTCCCATTTACAGAGGAAGCATTTATCTATATGGTTTCACCAAAAAGTGTGTTTGATTAATTAAAAAAGGAGGACGGATGGGATTGCTGTGAGGATTTGAATGTAAATGCACTAGCAGATGCTTCCTGATCCTCCCAGCAGAGTACATCACTTTTAATAAACTCAGAACAGATGGTTGACTGTGGTGGCAAAGATGATATGTATCAAAGTGCTCTGCGCTCTCCTCCCAGCCAATTCTGTTCTCAAGCTTCCAAATCCAGAGGGCTGGATCCTCACTGGTAGTTCTCTGGCAAAGCTGCCTCCTCCACCCCAGGGTTGCTGTGCTTACTCACTGCAGCTGCAGAGCCCTCCCAGAGCTGTGCAGGGTTTCTGCTTCATGGGTCCTGTGGAAATGTGATAGAACTGCTTGCTGGAATGCAGAGCCTGTAGTTAGATTAATTAGGCTGCATGAGAAGCAGCAAGAGCTAAAGTACATCTAGTTAAAAGTTTAGGCGTTCCTCTCCTTTCTCCTCTGTGGGAGCTGGGTCCTGCAGATTGCAAGCAGGAAAAGCTTCTCTTAGTTCAAAGAGGTGTTGGCAGGACTGAAGTGACCTCTCCCTGAAACAAAATTGCCACTGACCCCGTCTATGTATGTACCTTTCTCTTTACCAAAAAAAAGAAAGAGGAATGCATTTAAAATAGGAAAATTATAGAAAATGAATGATCAGTGCTTTCAGGGTTTTAATCCTAGGTCCCAGAGACATGTATCACTAGGATTTCATCTAAGGAGTAAACTGAGACACAGAGCTGTTAAATGTAGCCACCTGGGAAGGAAATAGCAAAGCTGAGCTGGTCCCCAAGCTTTTATCATCAGCTGAGATGTTTCCTCACTTTAATCGTGTCTGTTACCTGACTCATTGCCAGCTTAATTAGCACTGGTTTGGTCCAAACTATGCAATGAGGCACCTGACTCCTTCACACCTATTTGCTGCCCGATGCCCCTGCCGCCTGATCTGGCTGCTGGCAGTAATTGTAAGAGCTGCTGGCTGGCAGGTGAGTAGTGGCAAAGTCCATGTGACTACTGGAAAGGAATAGCAAGCTGTATGATTCACTAGAAAAAAGAAGGCAGTTTTCTGACAACAGGGAGGTGAGTTAAGTAGGTCTTTCCCTAGGAAGATAGAGTATTTGTCTTGAGGGACTGCACAGCTCTGGTGTTGCTAGCAGCTGTTTCAAAGGCCACAGAGGGAATTAGGTTAGCAGGCTGACTTCTAGGTATCTTTGCCATCTGCAGCTGAAGGGATGTAACCAGAGATGAAAGCAGACCTAATTGTATAAAATGATTTAGTTCTCCTGAACAGTGCTGTAGATGAGAAACATCTAGGATCCAGTGAGCAAAATTTCCAGTGTAAAATCCTTGTGAAGATAAGGGTTGGCATAGGAAGCTGTGCCTTGGTGCAGCCTAGCAGGAAGATATAAGGACATTAAATATTAAGCAGATAACAAAGATCTGTGCCATTGAAACAACCCCCTTTGTAGCCAAAACACAACAGAAAAGCATGTGGATGTTCAGTAGAAGGGATGGCAGACTGGCAGTAGAGTCCAGGGGAGTCTTCTGGAGAGAGTGATAAATCTGGAGCTGAAGAAATTGTGGTCCTGCTCCCTGTTTACACTGCAGACCTCCTACAAAGGCTTGGATGAGCCATACTGGGTCTTTGCATCCACCCTTCTGTAGGTTAGAGGACATGTATAGCAGGCAAGTATGTAAAGCTTGAACATCCCAAGTTGCACATTAAAGCAGATGGAATTTCTCTGGTGTAGGTGAGGGTGGTGTGGGGACATAGTGTTCAGAGTAAATGCAGGATGCAATTAAGCCCTTTGGAATGAAAATCAAAGAACTGGGTCAGAGTTTTAAAGGAAACTGGGATGGTTAGTAGGGAGGAGGCAAATAAGTTGTCAGGTAGGATATTCTGGCGTGGAGAACAGAAAGCATAGATAATGGGAATTACTAAAAGGAACAGAGAGGTTTGGATGGTCTTTTCCAGTATCTCAGGGTGCGTGGATAAAATGGTCCTTGGTCAGCACAATCCCTGGGTATTGCACAGCCAACCTCTCATAGCACTGACCATATCCATCAGCCAGTCCTTCCTGCTGCCCACTTCAGTCATCATCCCTTATAAAACCCCGTGCCCTTTCAGTTCTGTTCAAAAGTAAAATATTATTGTATATTGAAGGTATGAAATTAAGATAACTGCAGTGTGTTTGATACTGGGGGGTGGGGTGTTAAAAATATTTTATAATACTTAGTCTCTGTGGGTAAATGGAGGCTTTGGTGTTCAACAAATGCCTGTCTTGGGAAGTTCTTTATTTTAAGCATCCATTTATCACTGTAGCAGGGACCATTGGCTGCAAGCATTCAGTGACTGCAAAATGAACTTTCCCATGAGTACAAGCTCATCATTCAGCTCTAATGATCCAAAGAAAAGTTTCAAACTAATCCATACAAGAAAAACGACAGTGTCATCCTGGGATGTTAATAGGAATAGAAACACCATGCAAGGTCACCCTGGTAATATGGAAGAGTCCTGTATTTTTTTGAAGCACCTGATATGTATCTAAAGGTTTCAAAGCAAAGCTCGTTGCTTCTGCCAAAGAAAAGGGTCCATTTCTGGGTCTTTCCAAAGTCCATGTGAATCCTAATGAATTAAGGAGTGAGGATTACAATTTAACAAAAAATGAGGGTAAATAAGGCGTCAAGCTTCTTGTTATTCACCTGATGATCTTGTCACAATACTAATAAACATATGCAAGGTGCTTTGTGGTGATAAGGGGATGCTTCTAATACGGGAGACGAAAATGCAAGTATCAATAACCCTCAAAAATGGGGAAGCATCTTCTCTCTGTTGGACGGGGCAAAGTGAGGCACAGGGTGGATGTGAGCCTGTGGGCTGGGTAAACAGAGCAGCTGGCAGAGCTGAGCCAAGACTTCTGCTCACTTTTACTCACTGCTACTGTTGCCTTGTTTTGTGGTGGTTTTATTTTACCCCTGAGGGTCTGACTTCTCTAATTAGCTTTTTTTGTTACATAGAAATGATACATAAAGATTTCCTTTTCTCATCTCTGGCTAAATAAAGGATAACAGCTTCATTAGACAATTGAGTGCTCTTCCAATCAAACAGCAATATGCTGTTCCCCAGGAGCTTTCTTTAACCACAGGATACAATCAGCTGCTCCAACTGCAGTGTGCTTGAGGCCCACTGCGAGTTGCTCCAGAATATGAAAAATTAATTTCTTTGCTTAAATCAAGGAATAAACCCCAGAAGGCTGATGATTTGAAACACTCAGATGTAAAATTTTAAAATAAAATTAAATTAAATAAAGCTGGAGTGCTTGTGATACCCAGGACTGTGTGAACAGAGGTGGGAAGGTCAGAATTGAACACCTGATTCCTCTTAGTGGCTATTGTACAGTGTGTACCTGCTGTTTATAAAGGGTTAACAAATCATCAATAGATGCAATAAGCATGTTAAAAACATGAGTAGCCTGTGATCCAGATGGCTATAAACATACCAGTTGATGTGGTACTGGTAGAGATGATCTTCATCACAGTTATAAATAAAGCTGATCAAAATATGCAAAAGTGCTTCTGCAAAATATTTCAATGAGCCAAAGTGGTCTTTGGTTCAAAGGGTTTTAAATATGTGTTCTTATATTTTTAAAAAAGGCTTGACAAAAATATTCCATTTCAATTCTGCTTTTATGGCTAAAAATATAATAAAAATAAATACTGACATTTTGCCCGGTGAATTTTCAAGGAGGGAGCTGACTCGTTTTCTGAGGCACAATTTCTACACACAGATTCGGGGCATCCACCATCATTGTTAGGTTTACAGCCATTTCTCTACTTTTTACAAGATATTCAAAGCAAGTCAGATCTGCATGTATTGTTATTCCTATTGTTCTGAGACCTAAAATATCAGGTGTTAGTCTGTAGCATCAACTGTTGGAGATTTCATAGCTTCAAAGCTAGAGTGGCATATGGTTTTATCAGGCTGAATCTACTGAAATGGGCAATAAGCACTGTCCCCACGTCTGATAGCAGAGGAAAGAGAAACGCCACCATGTACATTGACCGCAGTGTTAAGACAAAATAAATCTCAAAAATCACGGAAGAGTTTCCAGGCAGATGTGCTGATTTCTTACGGATCCTTTGAAGGAGGATGAAATTCATATTAAGGTTTTGAAGGAGAACTTGAGCTGCAGCAGATGCCTTTTGTCTATAGATCGGAGTAAAAGTGAGTAATGGTGTGTCTGTGACAGTGCTGGGGCTGAGGAAGGATGCTCATGTCCTTCACACAGGCATCCTGCTTTCACATCTGCAAGAGCTGGAGAAAGCTGCAGCTGTCATAAAATGTAGCTTAGGTTTATGTTATTGCAGCAGGACCCATATCAGACAAAAATAATAGTGGGAGGCAGTGTCATGGTTTAGCCACAGCTGGCAACTAGGAGTACACAGCCTCTTCCTCAGTCCCCCTCCTCAGCGGGACAGGGAAAAGACAGAGAAAAAGGAAAAAAATAAGTGGTTTGAGATAAAGACAGTTTAATAGAACAGTAACAGAAGAGAAAATAGCAATCATAATAATGGCAAAAGAATATACAAAATAAGGGATGCAATGCAATTGCTCACCACCTGTCAATCGATTGCCCAGCCCATCCTGCACAATGACTGAGGATTCCTGTCCCCCAGCCAGCCCCCACTTATATACTAAGCATGATGTCTGCGGTATGGAATATTCCTTTGGCCAGCTTGTCCTGCCTATGATCCCTCTCAGCTTCTATGCAAAGCTGAGAAAGTCCTTGACTTAGTATAAGCATTACTTAGCAACAGCTAAAACAATATGTGTTATCAATGTTATTTTCATACTGAATCCAAAACATAGCAACTACTAGGAAGAAAATTAACTCTATCCCAGCTTAAACCAGGACAGGCAGGAAATCTTTCTTGTGAAAACTGTTGAGAGATTTCCCTCTTCCATCCAATGATGAAACTGATGGCAGAAGAGTTCTACCCCAAAAGGAAAGGGGCACCTGGGATGACCATGATCTTCCAGCTCCCAGGTGAACATAGCAACAGTATTTGTCAGCAAGAGAGCTTATTTGTTGACAACTGATACACTTAATTCCTTGTGCTAGATCCCACAGAGGCCGCAGTGTGGAGACCTGGCCCTCTTCTGGAAGGTTCCTACAGAAGTGATCCTGAGACCCAGGCAAGCAACACATATCCTTCTCAACTGCTGGGGTGGCTGAGGGAGCATTGGGGACCACTCTTCTAGTGAACCTTGCAACCATCCTGAAACAATGAACCTTTTGACCAGAACTATTTTATATGTGGTAGTTCTGCATATCTTTGAATGATCTCTGCCAAGTGCAAACCCTAGTTACACAGAAACCTCCTTTAAACCAGAAAAGATTTCATTTCTGCAAGAAATACCACTTCAGATCAACTATGTTTCTTAGCTGCCTGTTTGCCTTGCTTTATTGGACATCTAAGACCCCAGCGAACACCTGGTAAAACAGGGAACACCTTAGTAAAATAAGTTGAAAAGAAGCAAGGAAGACCAGAAGTACTTACCTTGAGAGGTCAGGTTTTGCAGCAGCTGAGAAGAACACTGATATGTGGCTCTCCGTGTCCTGGCACAAGGCAGATGTAAAGGCTGCACTGAAGCTGCTAATGACAGAGGTGATTTGAAGCCAGTAGAGACAAGCATTGTCCCTGATACATGAAAATCCCTTTCGGAGCAAAAGTAGGTCTCACAGTTTGATCGACCTATGAAGTGTTGCTATGGGGTTTTGGAAACATTATAAATTAATCTGGTTTTCCAATATAAATAAGGGTATTTTTAGTATTTATACCTACAAGGAGTTGGCTTCTGTAAGAATCTTTCAAGGTTGAACTCCCATCAATGTGATAGCATGAAGATCAAATCCTGAAACCTTCTTCCCAAGAGCCTCCCAAAGGAAGAAGGGACAGACCATGCTCCCAAGGTCCGTAGGTGGCCTGTCTGGTGCTTGCATCCTTCCACAGAGGAGTACAGGAAACCTGTACGGGAGTACAGGATCTAATCGGATGTTTTGCAACTATTGCCAAGAAGTCAAGAGGTCTGCTCACAAATGGGGAATTATCAGGCTTAATAAGCAGTGGCTGAAATGGCCAGCATTTCCCCTCCAATTGACCCAAAAGAACTGACACTTCCCAGCCACCACAAGGTGCAGCCTCAGTAATTAAGAGCCTTCTTCTGCTCAGGATTTGTCTGGAAAATCAGAGGATTTTCCAGAGCCTTTCACTTAGAAAGTTTTTTATATTGTCACAGGTTTAGGTCTACAAAAATCTCCAGCACAACAAAGCAAATCTGATTAGTCTTTGGTGGCTCTGAGTTGATATTCAAAGGGAATAAAGTGCCAAGTCTGGTGCTCACCATGCAGAATTCAAACTGATTTCCCATCTTTATTTTTGGTGATGAAAAACATTGACTGATATGTAGTATTTTATTATTGTTTTTTTTAGACTTAGACTTCCTCTGAACAGCAGTTATTCCTCCTAGTAACTGACATCCTCCCTATTACTTTTGCTCCTTGTCTGAGTACACTTAAGTTATAGCATTGCCTCCAGGAAATGCATCCCAAACTCAGGGAAGGAAGCCAGGACAAGACCTCAAACCAAAATCCAATGAAAAGCATAAGTCTTTCTATCATCCTGAGTATGTTTGGGTTCAGGCTCTTAATGAACAGGTTTGTTTATAAATGCAAATAATAAATTTGCTCCTTACACTTCCAGTTTCTAACTACATGAACCTGTGTCAAGCAGAACAGCTGCAACAGTCTTCTCGGTATAGAAAGTCACGTATTCACTGCAGCTTTAAATATAAAGTGAATGTAGTACCCATTTATCTTCTTTGCCTGGGGGAAATCCTTCCATTTCTGCTCCCCTGGGGTTGCACATGACAGCAACTGCCTCTTACATGGCAAAAAAACATGTATTTTACTATTTTTGTGGTTGTCTATCTGCATCTATAAAACAAAAAGCTGTTGGGAGACAGCAGATGTTGTTTCATTAAAAAACCTTAAAAAACAGAGAAAGAAGCCTGGTCAGTATTTTCTTCCTGGGTTTTTGATTGTTTTTGTTTTGGTTTGGGTTTTTTTTTGTTGTTGTTGTTTGGTTGGTTAGTTCATTGTCCCCGGCAAAGTAGAAAGCATGTTATGTCCTGAAACATTCCCATAACCGGTTAGTAGCAGAGTCTGAACTCAGATCTCTGCAAGGGCAGTGGTAGAACCCCAGATCTGTCCCTCCACACAGAGTAAACCAAGGGGCAGAGAGCTTCCTCAGGATCCCCCAGTTTTATTTTGGGCTCATCCTGTAATGCAGAGGAACCTGTCTGGACCATTTTGTCTGCAGAGCATGTAGATGGGGAAAGCTCTGCTGCATTTGAAGGTGCCCTGTGCTGCTGCCCCTTGCTCTGCAGAAGGTAATTGCTGCTCCCCAATGACAGGCGCTGCAGTCCCTGCTCTCCTGGGAAGAAAAAGCATTGGTCAGGAAAGAAACCTGAGCTCCTGTAGAGTGAGGAAAAGCCCAGTAACAGTAATTTAAGATTCTTTGGTGTTCCTCAAACTGCTCTGTGCTCATGCTCTCAGGCAATTTAATACCTGAAAGGTTACCTACTCCTGTTCTCTGCTTAGTATAGAGGGAAAAGGTTTGCTTGGCCTCTAAAAAGAACACTCATTAACTGGCATTAACATGCAATTTGGTGTTCAAAAGCTGTCTTATCAACAGAACATCTGAGGTAAGAGCCACCTGCACTGCAAAGGCTGCCCAGAGCTCTGCTCAGACTGTGCAGAGAAGAGCCTAACCCAAACCAGGGTGCGGAGAATATTCTGACCCAAACAAGGTGCGTGGAGGGAGGGAAGGGACCAAGGTGCCAACTGAGACCAATGAAGCCACAGTGGGAGTCCTTTTTCTTACCTCATCCAGGCTGAGTCAGATTGCCTAATACAGACTGAGACCATTCTCTACTACTGAGTTAGACTGCCTGACCATGTCTAAGACCTCCGGACACCCTACCTATCCTCTCCACGATGTCTTTTATACGTGGGAATAAATACATCTTGAAGGATACTGACTTCTGAGACATCTGTGTAAGGTCATTACTAAAATGAAAAACAGACATTTCAAGTGTCACCAGAAATTTTCTGTGACACTAACAAGTGAAGACTAAAAAAGTCCTAGTGTGAGCAGGATACACCTGCATGCCTTTGCAGTACACCTTAGGTAATAGCATGCTATATCTATTAGACTGTCTAGTAGCCAGGTTTAGACAAGCTATATGAGAAACAGATGTTTGGGATTATTTCTCTTGGAAAGGAGATGAGGAAGGGAGAAATGTAAATATCTATGACATTCTCACTGGTCTAGGGGAGACACAAGAACTTTTTTTTCAGCTTTTAGCATCAGGATAAGAGACAATTTGAAAAAAAAAAAAAAAAACAGATGAAAGGTTTTTGCAGTGTTTAAGTAAGCTGTGGCACTTACAGCCACAGAAAACCTCAGGCTGAGAAGGAACCAAGTTTGAAGAGACTCTGTTCAGAGGGACAAGCAACTAGCTACTTTAATTAGCACTAAACCATTGTGGAGCACTGTTAAACTTCAGGGCTGCTGCCCTGGGAGACTTGGAAGCTGGAATTCAGCCTGGCACAAGGTCAGGGAGAGGCCCTGTCTCCACTCCAGCCCCTGTCCCTGCCTCTTGGAGAGTCCTTAATATCTCTGGCTGGATCCCGGATCCCTGCTCCAACACAGAATATCAATTACTATGACCTTATGCTCCATATCTCCAAGTAACTAGTTTCAGACATGTTATTGATACTGTTTGGAGAAGAATATTCTCAGGGAATGTCGGTGTCCTGGTAGTCCTTAAGTCTGGTACTTTTAGGGGACAGAAGGGTGTAAGAAACAGGTGTTCAGGTCACTGTTCCTCACCCCTTTCCTCCATCCTTTTTGCAACAGCAAGGCTGTGTTCAATCTTCTTTTCATTTCATCAAGTGCATTATTTCAAATTTCCAAGGAGATCAAAGAAAGCATCTAGAATGGAAAATGCTTAAGTGTTTAATGATCCTCTACGTTGCCAATTTTTAATTGTAATTGTTTTTTTAATTAGGGATTTTGTCACTTCAACTCCATGAATTGTGAAAGTTAGCACAATTGCATCTAACTTACATCTCTGAAAAATGCAACCCTACTATGAACACAGCATTTGATCAGTATGCACACTCTGGTTGTATGGAGAACCCAGAAGACCCACATACCCCTGTGTCTCACCCATTCTTCACTTACCAATAGGCCTGGAGTGGACAGACAGGTTGGAACACTTCAGGAATGAAGTAGAAGATGAGGAATAAGATTAATCTGTACAAAATACACCAGGCACTCATTTAATATGCAGAATCTGGGATGATGATGATGACGCTGACTGAGGATCTACGTGTAAGCTTTGAGCTGCTTGCAGTGTGGAGGTAGCCTGGTGAGCTCAGGACCCCCAGGAGAAGCGTGAAGGTCCAAAGGCCTGAGTAATTCCTATCATTATTTTTTTCCTTAACTCATGAATCTTATTAGTGCCTTCAGGAGAAGAAATAGGAGTATTTGTCTCTCACTTCGGAGGTAAGTAAATATTGAACATTATCAGTGGTCTTCTCATGAACTTGTTTTAGACCATTCTAGAAATTCGAAAATTGTTTTGTGTTACTTAATATGTACATTAATATGACACAGACTTTGTTGTCACAAGAAAAATAAAACCATAGCCATGGGAATACTCAGTAATTTCCAGAGAGGGACTGTTTGAGATCACTTGGGCTGGGGAGAATCTCCATCTCCACAGGTTTTCCTACTGATTCAGTGGGGCTCACAGGAATCAGTGAGGGCTTTCCCTAACTGCTAGGTGAACTGAGACATTGGAGGGGTATGACATGTTCCAGTTTGGTGTTCGAATAACATTTAGAAAAATGATATTGAGATCCAAGCTATTCAGAAGGCTGCCCAGATGGTATTCTGTGATTGCTACAAAGATGTCCCCTCTCCCAACAGAGAACATACTCCATCTGCCCCAGTGAGAGCTATGCTTGCAAGGAAGGAAATGGATGGAAATGGATAGGCAGAGCAGTAGCTACTGTCAGGATTGGGCACAATGTTGGGCTTTTTTTATGGGGTATAAGTAAACCTCTGAATGGTAAATCAATAAATTTCAGGTTGGTGCAAGTACAGTCTAGACTAAGAAAATCAAAGCAAGTCAACATCAATTTGCCTCTGACCTGGAAAAAAAAAAAAAAAGAGAGAGCACTGCCTTTTAACAGTGTAGATGGATATTCACAGCAGCAGACTGAGCTTTGAAGTTCCTTTCTATTTGCAGGCAGACGAGGAAAGCTTGTGTGAGAGAACTGAGAGGTAAGCATGATTGACTAACGTGGGAAAGAAGAAAAGGTGCGATTTTTAATAAAGCTTGCTACTAATTTGGCAGTGTGTTTAAATTCAAGTTTTCAGTCAAACAGTTGTCAATTGATTTCATATGCAAGAAGGTAATATTTGCCTATCTTTTTCTTAGGGGTCTTTTTGGTTAAGGTGTAGGTAATTGTTGTGCCTTGGCTCGAGCCTTTTTGATATCTTCATAAAAATGACAGTTTTCCTCTTTCTTTGCCTCAGTTCCCAGATCTGTAAAATATCAGCAGTCTGAAATTCAGTGTCAGTATTTCCAAGCACAGGAGAGGGTGACTTCTTAACCCAATTTCAGCCAAGAAATTACAGAACAAAGCTCTCAAAGTAGTTCAGAACCATAACGCAGATCCTTTGGGTTTAGTTCCTAAATTCTGATGAAAAAATAAAAAAGGATTATTATGTGTTGATTGAGAATAGCACTTAAGCCACATGATCTTTTGAGCAAATGACCAATATATGGCTTTCAGGATAGCCCTCTTGTTTGCTCAGCTCAGAGCATGGGTAATGCAACAGGGATGGGTGTCTACTTCCATCCATCCAGACATTGGCATCTTCTCAAGTCACTTTTCATGCTAGGAAGGCAAATATCCTTTCCCCATTGCAATAGCTCATCTTCCCCTCCACTCGCACATGTTATATTAGTGACCACAGGCAGACAATGGCATATGCCTCACCACATTCTCACACCCTTGTTACACTAGAAACTGGGTAGCCATAAGGAAAACCAGAATTGCTCTCTACAGACATAAACAAGTTTTTTGTAAGACTAGAAGTGGTCAGAATTGTCCATCATCATCATGACCAAAGATCTACTCCTGTTCCTTATTGAGGCCTTTCAGTGCTTTAAAGGGGCCTATAAGAAAGATAGGGACAAACATTTTAGCAGCACTTGATGTGATAGAACAAGGGGTAATGGCTTTAAAATAAAAAAGGGTAGATTCGGACTAGATATAAGCAGATTTTTTACAAAGAAAGTGATGAAACACTGGTCCAGAGTGATGGTAGATGCCCCACCCCTGGAAACATTCAAGGCCAGGTTGGACGGGACTCTGAGCAACCTGATCTAGTTAAGGATGCCCCTGCTTATGTCAGGGGGGTTGGGCTAGGTGACCTTTAAAGGTCCCTTCCAATCTAAACCATTCTATGATTCTTCATATACTAAAACACACACTACTTCAGAGACTCACAAATATGCTCTTCCCTTGAAGTCTGCTTCTGGCATTGCACTTCTTTGAGTGGCAGAATACCTTCCACAATTGTATTTGATCACTTTTGCTCTTTGACAAAAATCTTTCCCTGACATGCTTTACTTTGACAGTTCCCAATATAGCTGTGCTTAATGAGACAAATTTCAACAGTACTGATTGCTGTATTAAGAGTTTCATATTCATTCTCCTGGTGCAAGAAATAAAAAAAAAAAAAAAATATCATCATCCCTTATATGCTACAACAGTGAGAGAATGCATGCCATGCCTGGAAATATTTAGTTTCGCCTTTGCAATGAACTTAGTGGATGCAAGACCACAGCTTGAGAAAGAGAAAAAATATATGGTCATGGGCGTTACATATCCTGTGACATTTCTCAAAAAGGGGTCCCAGGGAAGAAAAGAGCTTCATGCAAGAAGCTGAATTAGAACTAAGATAATTTATTGACCTAATAAGATCAACATTTATATGTAAGGAGAAATAAATATTGACTAGGTAAACATAGCCTGATAAGCAGATCAATCTGTTTCTCTCTTGGGAATACACAGGAATTAGCAAGCTTAATAATGTTCAGTATTTCATATTCAGAGACTAAAATGCTCTGGTGTATCCTGAAAGAGTAGAAGGCCATTGTATATGACACCCACCCCAAAATAAATAATTCAACAGTGCACCATGCAACACCATCCCCTACCCCAAACCAACAACCAAAAAGAGAGGATATCTACTGGTCCTGGATGATGCAGAAGTGCAACAAGAACTGTCACTGGTGTTCATTTCATGGTCTTATAAACATTTAACTATCAATCCATGTCATACACAAAGCACTGTGAACAGGAAGATCATTTATTTCCTGCTTTTCTCTGCTATTAAATAGAAAATGCAGCAGACAAGAAGAGCTTTGATTTTGTTTGAATGGGCTTTTACAATATAAAAGTGCCTTTTGAAGCATGCATTTTAATCAGACAGATATTAGAGGATATTTGAGAGTATACATTTGGGAACACATTTCCATATGCATATGGAAAGAGAAGATGGAAACCTACAGGGCAGTCTGTACACCCTGGTCTCAAAGAGAAGTTCTTGTCATCTTAGAACAAATATGTTGTCTCTAGCTCCTTGAGTACAGGACTCCCCAGTGAGCAGAATAAAGTAGAGTGGGGAAGAAGGAAAATGCATTTTTCTGAATTTGGTTTTCTGGTATTAGTCCATGGCTTTTGTGACCTATGAAATTACTTGAGGGATAGCACAGAATAGCAGAGGGCTATTCCTAAAGAAGCATTATCTTAAAGAAGCATTGGACTTGCTTCCAAAAGAGAATCCATCTGTTTGACCTGACAGCACTCTATCCAAAGAATAGACAGACATTTTGGAAGAGCATGGAAATGCCTGTGACTAAGAGAATGGTACAATTTGTTACTTCCTCTCTCTCCCTTGTTAATGTATACTAGTGACCAGGTAACCTTGGTTACTTCAATTTTGGAGTGCTTAGCAGTGAGGGTGTAGCATGATACTGTAGGTTGTTATGAACCAACGAACAAAGGACAGTAACCTATTAAAATAGCTGAGCAACAGGTGAACCAGCCTTTGCTATTTACTCCAAATGATATCTTACTATTCAAAAATCCTTAATAAAACAGCTGAGACATAATCTCCATTGGCAAACCGGTTTCATGGTGACCAGTTCCCTGGTTCTTGACCAGTCTTACAGGCATGCTTATAGTCTGTGGAGGCCATTAACAGGCATCGAAACACTTCAGTATTCTCAACTATTTGTCTAGGTACCTTCTGTTGTCAGCGAAAGCCAAGGGCACCCCTAGAGGGCAAACCCATCTACAGGTGGTTGTGCTGGCTGGGATACATGAGGTGACTCTCACTAGTGACTACTGGTGTATATAGAGAGGGCGCATATGCAGAAGTGCTTGTAGGTTGCCAGTGTTGGGCGAGGTGCTGGAAAAGTGATATCCTGGAAACACACTTCACAAACATCCTGCTCCTGCTGAGTATGAGAAGATGGAGCAACCAGAACATGACACCTTGCTGCTGGAACCCTTTGCCCGGGCAGCCGGGGGGGCCGGAGGGATCCTGATGTGTGGCCGCTTCTCCAAATCCCGACGAGTGGTGGAGGCTGATGGGAAGTCTGTATGCAAGGGGAGGGGGGAGGGAGGAGGAGGTGGCTTCCTCCTGACGCCATTTCCGAAGGGCTGAGATATATAAATGAGCCGGTTGCTGCAGTGCCCCATCTGGGTTCTTCAGCCAGGGCACTGGCGTAGGAACGCACGGTGCTGGTCCCCCGCCAGTACCTCGCCTGGAGGCCCCACACCAGGGACAGATTCACCCTCTGCCCCGTCTCCTTCCCTCCATCCCGCCAGCACCATGAGCCTGTCAGGACTGCTCGCCGTCCTGCTCCTGGTCGTGCCGGGTAAGTGGGGCTGGGCTGGGGTCCGTGTCCCCACCCCCGCTCCCGGGACCCTNTTCCTTCTTCCCTTCTCTTCCTTCTTCCCTTCCCTTCCCTTCCCTTCCCTTTCCTTCCCTTCCCTTCCCTTCCTTGGGGAAGGCTGACAGGGGGGACGATACACACATTCAGCTGCTGCACCCAAGGACCACTTCCACCAGAGCAAGATGCCCCTCTTCACTACCATTTTTAGCAGGATAAGATTTCTTTCCTTGTCTCACAGTGGACATGAATAACAAGCTCACTTCTTTTTACCCTCCCCTCCTTTTACAGCCATCTCTCTTCCTGTGACAAACGACATGAATAAAGGGGACACTAAGGTAAGGATGGGCCTGTAGTGGATGGGGCAAATGAATCTGAGGGATGTGATGTTTAATCTCCGCCTAGCTGGCTGGCTTTTGGCTGCCCCTGCTGAGATATCTTGTAGAAAGAAATGGGAATTTGCACGAGATCCCTACAGCACTCTCCAGTCACCCCTCATCCCTAACCTCCTCCACTCACAGACTCCCTCCCTACTGGGATTTACCCTTCGTGCATCCAATTCTGGGCACCTGGGCAAGAGAGAAGTCCCTCAGGATGTACCAGAGAGACCAAACAAGCTTGTCTGGAGAATGCTGAGACTGAGGGTGGAGGTTGGGTATAACCCTCCCTAGTCCTCCTACTTTCAGCTTTTCAAAGCTCCCAACAGGAGGTGACTCAGGGGAGAGTGGGGGGAGATGAGATTCAGGAAAGGGCATCTCTGGAACTGTGTGTATTTGGGGATACGTACACATCTGTGTTTGTATGTATGTGGTGTGTTACTTAAATATGCATGTTTCTGAAAAACAAGCAACTGGCTTCTCTCGGATTGCTAATCTGTCCTCATCTACTGCTCAGCCTGTCTGGATGTCTACAAGCAGTGCAGGACTTGGCTGACCTCTCCAGCCTTCTTTTATAGGCTTCTGTGCATACATCTGTGTCATACCCCTCTGACATCTAGAGCTGCACTTTGCAAGTGTGTGCAGTCCAAATGGGCTTTTGGCACCATTGCTTTGGTGTGTTTTCACCTGTGTTGGTCTGTGACAGACCTCTCCTTCCTGATATTATAATGCCCATAGTCTTTCACACGAGATGATCTCTTAGCTGTCCAGATTAATATTTCTACAGAAATCAGTGTCCAGAAAGAAGACACCCACCCTTCCCCCCTTATTTCTTGAACATTTTTGTTTCCTGAAATCTTCTAGCCACATAATGTTTTTCCCCCAAGCAGGAGTAGGGGGGACACAGGTTCGTGTCACTCTCAGCCACAGGCTCCATTGTACAGTGTCTCTGTGTGTTGTTACCTACAAGGTAGGCACCATGAGATACACTTCCCTGTGTCTTGTCAGATGTGCCTGGACCTGGAGAGCTGTTGCTTTGTTAAGACCTTGAGCCTGCTTAGCCCTTGCTGGGGCTGAGCCATGAGCTGTGAGCCACCAGGAGCCTGCTTCAGGCTGTGTGCTGCTAACTGAGAAAGAGGACTTACGGAAGGCACTTGCCCCTTCAGCTGTCCATGCAAGGACAGGGTGATCATTGCACATCTGGTGGGACAATCCACTAATTGCTGTTTTCCTTGTGAGATCTATTCCCCAATGTATTCTATGTGTAAAACATGGTACTTCCTAACAAGCCACAATTAGCTGTTGTGGAAGCTGGTGCAACTCCATGGGAATGCTTCCACTGAGAAAAGGTTGTCTCCCAAGGCTGTTCTCTCCCTGGGTATTGCACTGACACAGGCTCTAGCTGAGAGAAAAATCAGAGACCAGCTTTCTTTTGATTTTTGCTTTAACTGGAAGGAACCATTAGGGCTTTTCTGCCTTCACTACCCCCTGAGACACAGCATTTCTGTGAAGGAAGCCCTGTGTGTCACAGGACAGATTCAGGCAGGCATATCATTACATGGGTAGAGCAGTGAGCACCACAGCTCTTCTTAAACACCATGCTGATCTAGAGGTGCCCTGTGCTACCAGCGTTTGTATATGGCTCAGGGCTGTGAGGTGGATAGGCAGTATATGCAGGCCTTTCTTGGGCAGATCATCAGACTTCCCTTACACTGAGGGCTTTCCATGGGGAGATGAACACAGCCAAAACATTTGCAATATCTCTGGTGCTTGCCCACTCTTGTGCTCCAAGGAGACTATTTCCCACTTAGAAGCATATGTTTCAGAAGGGCCTGAGCACTGCTGAGCTAAAAAGTAGCAGTCTATCCTTGGAAGGACATGTTCATTTGGAGACTTCTGTGTACGGACAGCATGAGCAGCTCTTAAGGATCTAGTTACATGCTCACAGTTAGAGGATAGCTATGGCAAAATTCCAGCCTGAGTTTATGCACTGGATCAGTTACATTCATTTGGAAAGGATCTCCTTCATTTTCTGTTGCAGGCTGTTATTTCATGACCTTGTGAAGTCTCATTCTGCAAGGCTTGCTCTTACAAAAAGTCAAGGAGAGTGTTGTGGAATGACTGCACTCTTCATTTATTATGTTATAAAGTTCCTCCACAGAGCTGGCCGTATTTCTGTGGTGACTGATGTATTTCTTTGTGTTCAGACAAAGACCTTAGATCAGCTTAGAAGTCTGCAAAAAGCTTGCATAGTGTGTTTCCTTGGACTAGGTTCTTACTTCTCATGCTGAGAAAGTCCTTACTTCTGAAGCTGCATTGCATACAGCTGCAGTAAGTGGCTCCAGAGACTGGGAAACATGAGAGGGAAGTATCAGAACTGGGGTTTGTTCAATATAATGGTAAAGTGAAGTGACTCAAAGTCATCTAAAATCAATAATGGATTGCTTGTGATATAGGAGAACGATACTGGAGAATTTCCCCTGCTTTCTTTTTGTTAAACCTTTCCTGCAATATTTTTAATCCAGCAGGCAATCTTTTCAAACTATATAAATAATTAAGAGTTCAGCATCTTATAGCTGTGATCTGCAAAAGCAGAATTCTTTTCTTACATACAGTGAAAATTTGCCCATTCTGCCTGGTCAATGACTATATCCAATTGCCTGAATGAGCAGCATTGAAGATGACTGGGAATTGCTGACTTTTGTTTAATTTCTACTGCAGCCATGGTGCTTTGCTCCCCTGAGAATGGCACCTTGTGAAGGAGGTCAGGACTCTTAGGGCTGCCTGCAGAAATCATCAAAACAAAGAGGTTCAATGAGTGAACTTTTTGCCATCCCCTTTGTGCATCCTTTTTTATTTTCAATTTAGCCTCTTTTACCAAAGGCACTCATGAGCCCTGGCATACTTTCTGGGCTGCTTTATAAATGATCATCCTTTGAACTAAGCAGCCTGATTCCCGCACTACTAATGAGCAATGGACTGTAGACCATGATGTCTTCTCTCCTGTGTGACCATTTGGACCTATAATGACCACACAGCAGGGCTCCTGTTGGTGTGTCTCAGCGTGGTGAGGGTGCCTTCACCCCAGCCAGAGGTGTCACCTTACTTTTGTGTCTCTGGCTTTCATTCTCCTACCACACATACAGCACTGGAAAATCCCTGTGGTTTTCCAAAACCCTGTGGTTTCTCAAACCCAACAGTGGTGCTGTAGTTGCATGGGTGATGAGCTGGGCCTGCAATCTCAGTACAAGTGACATTTAGTAATGTTTCTCATTTTATACCAAAGAGAAGAGTTGCTGGAAAGGGGAGGCTCAGAGTCAGTCCTGTCTGGGAAACTGCCTCAGGCAGTTGCAAATGCTTCAGATGCAAGAGTGGGAACTTCCTTGCTTTCAGACGACCTGCCTCAGCTGTTCGCTCTTCCAGTCTATAATAGATGGCTTGGACAGTCAAGCACAAGGTCAAATGCTTCTCCAGAGTGTCTTGTCTTTCTCTAGGGCTTGAGAGCAGTATTTCTCATCTGTGTTGGAACGTACAATTTGCCTCATATCACCTTCCATGCCTGGTTGCAGCCTAACTACAGAGCCCTTCGCAGGGCTCAAAGAGCTTGCAGATTTCAAGGTCTCCCGTTGAAGAGGTTCACCACTTGTTGCTCTCTACAACCTCCCACTAAGACCTTTTATGAGATGCAGGTTGAGATATATTGACTCTCTCTATATATATCCATATCCCCTTTAATCTCCTGGCCTGCCCAGCCTCTGGAATGGGTTAGACTAGTGAGTGCCTCAGCTGAAGTGTACATCATGTTGAAGAAGCCAAGGTTCCATTGCCATGTGTCATTTGCTCAGTTCTCAGTTTTGGGAGGTGTCTTCTGTTCCTATGTTAGGTAAAGCAGGAACCAAACATTCAGTTCTGGCTCAACCAGAAAAACAAGAGGATCTGTGCCATCATCTGCTGTGTTTTAGCTTTGATAACAAGTAGATTTAGGGGAAAAAAGACAATAAAGCAGTGCTCTAACTTGTATTTTTGTCTCTTTCTAGGTGATGAAGTGCATTGTAGAGGTCATCTCTGATACTTTATCGAAGCCAAACCCGCTGCCAATCAGTGAGGAATGCCTAGAAACACTTAGAGGAGGTACAGGCTCAGATTTGATGTTGGGTATCAGTAAGAGCAGATCTGGCAGATGTGCAGCAAGGGCTGGTCATGCCTTTGTCCTTTAGGGGTCCCTGACACACTCACTTTCCTTGTGGTCACCCCACCAGGCTGTGCCAGGCCCCAGTAAGCAGGGATAGAATCAATGCTCAGCCCAGGACATGAATCGTGCTGGCACTGGGGAGGAACTGGGTGGCATGAAGCTGCCTGGTTTTCATGGGATCTTCTGTCTTCTTAACCATATGATTGAGAGATGTGGGAGCAAATCAGGCCGAGGGAAAGAAAAGAGTAAATTAAGAAGGATGTGGCATTTGAGGTTGTTTTTCTTTCCTAGAGACAGGGGGAGGTTGCCTTTGACCACCTTCTGTACCTTCTGTCTCCCCTGTTGCAGACGAACGAATCATTTCTATCCTTCGCCACCAAAATTTATTGAAGGAACTTCAGGAAATTGCGGCTCAAGGTACAGTTTCACTACAGTTTGGGGGGAGAGGGTTTTCATCTCTTGTAGCCCTTGCACAGTTTTTTGTTTGGCTTTTTTTTATATTTTACATCACAAAAATGTGCCCTAGGAAATCTAGTTCTAGGACTCCCAAAGGAGACTGGGTGAATGAAGACAAACATTTTGCTTATAATTACTCCATTATGCATCTGATGATTTAAAATACTGTCAAAGTAACTTGGTGGCCACACAGTGTATAGGTCTTTTGGGGTGGGAAAACCCTAAAAGCGAATACTGTAGTTTAGTTCAACAAGTAACTACCATCTCCCAAGCTAGAATGAAAGACAGGAAAACCTTCACTGTTTTCGTAGCTGGAGTCTAGCACTAACCCCAGGTGTGGCCGAAGGGAAACCTCACTGAGCATCAAGGAGGACTTGCATCTAAAAGACCACAGTGGAAGTCCCTGGTGGGGATTCTCCTGTTGGCTTCTTTAGTAGAATTCAAGTTCCTTTTTTTTGGGAGAGGTGTGGACAGCTTACCATTTGTTAATGTAGCAGCAGCACAGAGCTGTACAAAAGGGAGTGCAAGGGGGAAAAGGGCTATTCTCAAGTGCCCAGGTCCCCAGAGCTGGTGTGCATGTCCCATGCAAGGCTACTTCAAAGCTGGTGCAGGTCCCCTTGCCCGGGTGGCCTCATTGAGGCTGCAATAGGGTTCTCCCCAGGCTGCAGGGAGAGCAGCTACTGGCTTTCCCTCCCCCTCCTCCTTGGGGTAACCCAGCTGGCAACCCTCCCTTACCAGGGCATCCCTGTGCTCTCCTCCTGTATGTTATGGTTGCCAGGGATGGCTGGGACACAGCACCACTAAGTTGCTTTCAGAGCAGGGAAGCCACAGAGGCAACTGGGAGAAGGGACTGGGAAAATTCAGGAAGTTAAGACTGGAAGAGAGCCCCATGCAGCCCACAAAGCAATAGGTTGGTCTCTGTCCAAATCCCACCAATGGAGGGGCCAGCTGGGCAGTGACCCCAGACAGGCTCTGTGGATGGTCTGGTGATCCAGAAGAAAGAAACCTGGGCCTCCTCAGTGGGCTGGTGCTGCCCCGGCACACCAGGATTGTGTGTGAGCATGGAATCCATGTGAACAGATTTCTTTCACAGAGGTGCATCTTGCTCTGCTCTTTCCTTGGCTTCAGCACATCACACCTTTTTATCCTGAGCTGTAATCTACAGATCGCAGTGACTGAGGATGGGAGAGTTGTGTAGCCCAAGGGAAAAGCAAAGTTATTTGTATTGATCTCCTCTATGCTGGCTGCAGCTGGCCTTGCTCAGGCTGGAGAGCCCACACCATCCAGCTCTGCCCTGTGCAGGGCTAGAGAGGACTGGACTGACAATGTTGCCTCTTGCCTTTGCGTTAAAACATAGAAGCAGGGTGTGGGATGTGTTAAACAGGGTTTGCTTAGTTTATGGTTTCCTTTGGGATGGGGCTGGCTGGGGAGTGCTGGTTTCCAGGAGAGCTGCGCTCTGACCTCCAACTCATGTTGCCTTCAGTCAACATTTTCTCCAGAGTGTTGCTTTGGTTTAGATGGCTCCATAATTCCAGGGACTGGGGCCTTGGACCATCCCCAGAGAGGAATGAATGCTACTCCTCCTTCTCAGGGAGAGGGCCCCCATGACCAGGCAGGAGGGCACAGGGGCTCTCAGTGCTCCCCTCTGGAAGTAAACAACTTCTATCCTTTAGTACTCAGAAGCTTAAGTCTTTTGTCAGCCTTGGTGTGCTGCACTTCATCAGTTCTTATTTCCCAGCTCTCCATCAATATTAGTTTTCTTAGCAACCCCACTTCTCTGTTTGTTTAGAGACCTTTTTCTTTCCTGCAGATGATTTTTTTTGACAGTGGTTTTGTTACTGCAGCTGATTCACATATCTTCCAGTCTCACTTCTCACAGCTCCCCTTTGGCAGATTTGTCTGTTGTAGAAATCATGTATATAATTATAAAGGGCACAAAATGGTTTTCCTACCTCTACTTTCTGAAACACGGGTGGGGATGTTACCTTTCCCTACTTTTTATTACTTGATGCAGGTGCCAATGAGAGAACTCAGCAGCAGAAGAAAAACAGTGGCTTTGAAGATGAACTTTCCGAAGTCCTTGAAAGTCAGAATGACAAGAACAAGCAGAGAGGTCAGTGTCAGCCTCCCCCTTCCAGGAAATCCAGGTCAGACTGTAAACAAGGATGTTCTTTCTAACAGCCTTGATATGTCCACCTGCTTCTCATTTAGGCACCTTTGATATTGCCACTGACACAAACAAGCAACCCAGTGTTTGCTTTGTTCTTGTTTACCAGCTTAAACAACATGCAATTTCTGAGCTATAGTAACTGGTGATAGTCAAGTTACCAAACTGATACTGATCTTTTCCATCCTGCTGCCAACACCATCACTCAGTCCTAATGCTTAAAATGAGTCAGAGCCGAGGAAATCCCATAGTGAAAGACTCGGTGATACAGGCAAGAGCGATCTGGGCCTGCTCCTGCCATCCATGTTTCCAGGGATCTAAGGTATTAGGTTATGGGTCTTTAAAGGCAAAACTGGACTCGGGATACCTACAGTGCACACACCTATACACAACACACCTGCATATTGGAAAGACTGTGTTCAGCTGGGATTTCCACTTGTCACTAGGTTTCTATGGCTGGGCTTGAGACAGGCAGTGTAGGGGAAAGAAGGGTTCAGCCCCTTCTCTTTTCCACATTTGGAAGAGAGGATGTCAGTGTGGGCTGAGATGATTTCTCATCCAGCAGCAACATTCCTGCAGAGGGTCTTGGGTGGGCTTTGGGGTGTGTGGCCGACCCATGGCAGTGCAGCAATACCACAATATCAGCTCAAAGACACCCAGAGAGATGAGGAGTAGTACATTGAGAGGACAGGTGACACTGGGTCTCCCTCATGTCAGGACAGACTCAAACCTCTTGCTCCAGCAGTGTAGCGACTGAATGAGGATGAAGCATGGCATGTTGGGCCACCCAGGCCTGCAGGCAGGCCAATAATACCAGCACCAAGTCACTGGAGGTCACCAGCTCCATGTGACCAGCTCTCTGCATCCATCCTACACTCCTCAGTCCTCTGAGCCCCTCTGGGGCTGCACTCACCCTTCCATTCATCTTTCCTTTTGCAAAGTAGTTAATTATGTTAAAGGAGGCCAGTCTCTGACAAGAGCAAGAGCCAATACCCAGCCCACAGTAAGCTCCTGCTGAATAGCCACTTTGCAGAAGCAGAGCCTCCCTCTCCATCTCCTCCTGCCCCCACCCCCTCCAGCTTGCCTGCAGACAGAGTTGGCTCCCTTTCCATCCCGGTAGGAGAAATAAGGATGCAACATTAGTGCAGCATTCAGAGCACGGAGACCCGCAAGTGCCATATTACGTTGCTAAGTCATGTCATTTTACATGTGATCTGATTTCATGTGGGGCCAGTTTGCTGCTGGCATCTCAAGAGATGGTGATGAGGACCATGACATAGCAAAGCACTTCAGCATATGTTTAACTACAGCCTTGTGAGTGTCTCCAGGAGAGCAGGCACCAGTGAGAACTCTGGCTTGCTTGAATGCAAGCATATGTTGAAGTGACTTGCAAAAAGATCCATGGGTTAAGCAGATTGCGGAGCGGGGCTGATGTTCCCTAAGAAACACACAAGCTTTGCTGGTTGTGAAATGAGGTCTCAGGAGAGGTGCTGTTTCTTGCTCCTCCCTCTGCAGATGCAGCAGGGGAGAGCCCTGAAGAGGAGCAGCCCACAGCGTCCCTGGCTGAGCTGCCAGCACAGAAAACCCAGCAAAATGAAGATTCAAGAGAGGAAGTTAAAAACAGCCTAGAGGAGAGAGAGCCCCGTCCACACGATGCAGACCCTGGAGAGAAGAAGGATCAGGAGGAAGCAGAGAGCAATGAGATTGGGGGTGCGGAGGATGCTCAGCGAGATGAAGCTTTGGACAACCACATCAGCAAAGACTTCAGTGAGGATGAGCGGCAGCAACGAGGGGATGAAGAGGAGCAGCCCAGAGGCCCCAGGGACAGCCTAGAGCTTGAGGATGAGGGAGAGCAGCCATTGAGGCAGGGCCAGGAGGAGAGCAAGGAGGCGGCAGGGGAGCGTGTGGAGCGGGAGGATGATGGAGGAGACGATGTTGCAGAGGAGGACCCTACCGAAGCAGAGAGGTCACTTGATTTGGCTGAGGAGGACGAGGAGGCTGAGGAGATGCAGGGAGATGACAGTATGTATCCAGATGACTGCACTGATACCTACCCGGGGTGAGCTGAGAGCATGGAGACAGACAGATAAGAGGCTTTAAAGCCTAAAAGTTCATGCAGGTGCTTACCAGGTTTACAGAAATACCCCCACTGACAGCCACCCAGACCCCCCCACAGGCACCTGGCCACGTGGACCCATGCACAGTGGGTAACACAGGCCTGGCAGCTGCTTGCTGCTCAGTTTTCATAGTACCTGGGGACAACCAGTTTCTTTTTCTTAAACTTCCTATGTGATATTTGACTGCTGTCTCCAAACCCTGTTAGTGACATGGTGAGGAGAGAGTAGGTATTTCCAGAAGCCTGGTAAAATGAGCCTGAGTCAGGAAACCCACCTTGCATTGCTCCCAAAGGCTCAACTCAAAGGTGGAATGTAACCAGATTAACACTTGTGCTCACTGTTTTTTTTAATGCTCTTTCAGATAATGATGATGCTTTGGGATTTAGCAAAGATGGGCAGAGCTCTGAGGAGGAGGAGGAGGAAGAGCAGCCCCGAGCACTGAGAGGAGGAAGGCATCGCCTGGAGGATGAGGAGATCCAGGGAGAGAAGGACACCTTCCAGCCCAGGGATGCCAAAAGTGAAGAGATGGAGGAGGAATCCTCCAGGGAGTGGGAAGATTCCAAGAGATGGAACAAAATGGATGAACTGGCCAAACAGCTGACATCAAAGAAGCGCATGGAGGAAAATGATAGTGAGGAAGACCCAGACAGGTCCATGAAAATGGTGTTCAAGTCCCGCAAGTATGACTTCAGCAGTCCAGAGGAAGATGTGAGAAGGTCGTGGAAGCATCACTCGAAGGAGGACAGCAGTGAAGGAGGCTTCCCACTTGCTCCTATGCCTGAAGAAAAAAAGGATGAGGAAGGCAGCGCTAACAGGAGAACGGAGGTTGGTGTACGTAGCCTTAAGAATAAATTCCACTCAGCTATTACTCGAGAAATCAGACTATGCTTGGAGATGTGAATAGTACCTTGGCGTTATGCAGCCAGCATTGGTTCTCTGTGACATTAAGGAGATGCTTGGTGACCATTTAGCCATTCAGCCCTAGGTATTATTGAGATTTGCACCTGTCTGTGCCTTTGGGTTTTTTCCTTGTTTTAGCGACTGGTGCAAAAACATTCCCTACCTGAGAAAGCTTTAAAAATGAGACAAGATTTTTGCACTGGTCTGTGCTGGACATCGTTACCAGAGCCATTTCTGAAGTCTTGTGTCCCGAAGCCCCTCCAAGTCAAAGGGACTGCTTTCCCTGGCTCAGGAATGGAGTGTGTAGTGTCAGAACTCTTACAGAGGCAAACTGGGGTGCAGCTGCAGTGAGAAAGGTGAGGCCTTGGAGTGGGAATGGTTGACAGATACGTCAATGCATCTGAGCCAGGCTTCCAAAGACAGACACCTTCCCTGGTACCTCACATGATGCTATGTGATAGCTCATCACCTCCTCGGCAGCCAGGAGTGGCATTTTTGCCTTTGTGCTGAGGCCCGCTCCAGGCACAGATGTTTATTTGGGATAGTGCAGGGGGCTGGATGATGAGGCCAGGCACAAGTTCCGTGGGTGTTTGCTCCAGGACAAGCCTGGAGGTGCCTGGAAACAGACTGGGGCAACAGCTAGTTTGCTGCAGCTCTCTTGCCTCCGAAACACCCCTCCTGCTTTAGTTACACACCAAAACATGGCCCAAAGATTGCCCATCAGCATCCCCTGCTGAGACGGTGTCTCCATTTATGTTGGTTCAAAGCAAAGCCAAACATCTTGGCATCAAGCAGGGATGCAGGGGTACCTGCTGAGGAAGTGGGCACTGGCAGTGAGGGAAGGCACAGGATTTGGCTCTGCCAGAGCAGCTGCCACTCTATCCCCTCTCCTGGCGCTTGGGCCAAGTGGCTGCATTGGCTTGGCCAGTGAGGTCAGTGTGGGCACAGCCCAGGGCTGTGGGTGCTGCCCCCTGCACTCGTCAGGGCTCAGCACGCTCAGGACACTGCTGTAGCCAGAGACTGCCCAGGGGTTGAGACACGGACCCTGCAGAGGGGCAGGGTGGCTTTTTCCCTGTTCAGTAAAATATCTCAGGGGTAAAAAAATTACTTTTTTATATATACTTTTTTTTTTTTTACACTGGCCACGTGCAATGCAGGCCAGTGGCCCAATGTTGGCCATTGCTTGGTAGCCAGCATGGCTCCATTCCTTCCACACAGGAAAGGGGCTATCACCTCAGCTCTGCTGGCAGAAAAAGGCACTTTTAGCACTGACAGCCCTGAGTTTGCTCCTCCAGAGCCTGCTACTGCCCTGGGCAAGCCCCAGGTGACACAGCTGTGAGGGACAAGCAGGGCTGAGCCTGTCAGCGAGACAGGGCCAGTTGTGTATGACCAGAGTTTGTGCAAAGCCATGCAGTTATGAGTTTGAGTTCCTGCACTAAGTAAAATAGCTTCGGGTGATGGCACAGGAGCCGCTATAGAAAGGCCACCAAGTGATGGGCAGCTTGAGCCATTAAACTGATGGCTTCCTCAGTCACCATTTTCTTAAGTGGAAAAGCCTCTTCTGGTGCCGGAGGTGCATGTGGACACCCAGCATGAGGAGAGGGGACATCACTGTGTCCTCCACTTGCCACAGGTGGCAGGTACTCATGCCAATCCTGGTTTGACACCACTGCCTCACCACAGCTGCCTGGGGCTCTTCAGCTGTACCTGCACCAGGCCCGGCTCCCTGGCAGCCATCTCCCTCCAGCCCCACACTCTGAGGGAGAGACCCTCTCGGGGTCTGCCCTGCCTGGCACCAGGGCTGGGGAAGAATGGGTGTGGCACGTCTTGTCCCCATCACCAGCTGCAGCCATTTAACATTAGGAAAGGATTAATCAGAGCTGTGCAGAGAGAACATCTGCCCAGAGGGCTCAGGGTGAGACAGGGTTGCGCTCATGCCGCCCCAGGCAAGGCTTCCTATAGCTCTGGGGGGCAAGGGCTGCCCAGTCATGGCTGCTGATGTGTTCTGGGCTTTCATTGCAGGACCAGGAGCTGGAGAGCCTGGCTGCCATCGAGGCTGAGCTGGAGCGCGTCGCCCACAAGCTGCACGAGCTGAGGCGAGGCTGAGGGTCCCAGCCCTCCCTTGCCCAGGCAAAAGGCGCTGTCGCCCTCCTCCATCCCCACCGTGTTTTTTGTTTCCTGATGTAAAAGCAATTAAGCCGGAGCAGAAGCATCGTGCCTAGGAAACTGACCTTGCTAGCACCCAGGCCTGCCTCCCTCGCCATCGTGTTGTGCCCATCACCGCTTCTCCACCTCATGCTTCTCTCTCCACAGGGATGCCCACCCGCCCAGCTGGGCACCGGTGGGCACAAAGCGCAACCTACACGCGTATTCTTCTGTCCAGGTGGGAGTTTTTTCCCTCTTTTTTTAAAAAGACAAGACAGCTTTCTAGAAAGTTCACCTTCCACTAGTAGTTTCACTGGGTAAAAAAAACTGCAATAACTTGTTATCTTTTGATTAAAAGCTGAGAACTCTGACTGTAATATATTCTATATAAAAGATTTATCTAAGGAAAAATAAAACTGCAGTGGGTTCCTTCCTTTGTTTTGGCAGCTTGTCTCGGTCGTCAGCACGCTGCAGGGCTGGTAGGGTCCCAGCAGAGAGGAGGGGGAATGGAGGCCTTCCCTCACCACAGACAGGTTACGATGGCGTTTCCCTCCTTAACCAGGCTCCAACGTTGCCCATCAAGTTCCAGCACGGGGGACACCTCCTGAGCCCTGCGAGGCCCACAGGTGCCACACAGCCCAGCCCCAGTGCTGACTGTTCCAGGTCCTTCAGTGAGACCTGCGTCCGTCACAGCCATAGCTCATCCATGAACATGGGGTGACCAGAGAGAAACCAGTTTAGAGGTTTAAGCAGTGGAGCATTATTTGACCAAGTCAAGCTACTTGGACCACACAAGTGGGTTAAAAAAAAAAAAAAAAAAGTAACAAATAGGCTAATAAGGAGGGAAACTGCTGGTTTGTATTTCCTCAGAGGTGGAGGTTGGTTCTGAGGGGATAGCCTTCCTGTGTGTTGGCTTAAAGCCATGGTGGTCAGCTGGCACAGTACTAAACAGGCAAAACATCCCCCATCCCTTGGGCTTCAGACCACACACCAGGTGGTGCCAGGGCTAGGCAAGCTTGCCCCAAAAGTCTCTGAATGCCAATCATAAGATTTTTGACTTTCTATGTGTACCAGCAGGAAAGGAAAAGAGCATCCCACTGCCAAAGGCTGTATCCCACCTGCCAGTTCAAAGCTCAGTTGTCTCCCATCACCAGCAGCCCACGGAACAGTGAGAGGCTCAGGGAATGGTTCACACCCTTTGAACTCTACATATTCTTTTATTCTGCTAAAACCATCAGTGTCATTGGCCCGTAGGGTGCATTGCCCTGGAGACTGGTGTGCGGGGTCCCCTCAGCACAGGAGATGCCAGGTGTCCAGAGCTCTCCTCCACCCACCAGGTGAGCTTCCCTGGGAGAAGCTGCTGAGTGGGCCCCTCGAACCCAGCTCCAGCAGCTGCACAGCAGCAGGAGGAAGCAGCGAGGCCAAGGTACAGCCCAAAAGCTGTCCTGGCACAGAGCGCAAAACAGGAGGAGGCACAGGGGGCAAGTCTGACTGGGAAAAGTGCACGGGGGAGAAGTGCAAGTCTTCCAACCCCATCCTGAGAAGATCACACTCATTAACCTCAGGGAAATGTGCATAGGAACAGAAACGAAACTGAAGCTGCTCCACGGACACAATATTGAAATGTCAGTTATTAGGGAGTTAATCCAGCTGTAAAATTCACATTTTACATACTGATCTTAATCTAAATTTGAATTTTAATATTGTACTTAATTTCTCCCTTTTTTGTGGCAGAGTCTCTGCTGGTAGCATCACCCATATGACCCTTTGCAAATTCAGTTCTACATGTCAAAAGAAATCCACAGAAACCCTCAGCCACCCACCCCACCCCTGCCAAAACAAAACAAAACGGAAACAAAAAAAAACAACTCATCCCCAAGAAACCCACCACAGAAACACAGTCATCTTCAAAGGAGTTAAACAAGTTCTATCATGCAGCAGCAGACAGAGCTTTTCTATAGTGCTGCAAAATCCACAAGAGGAAAAATAATGTTATTTCATGGAGTTACTATAAATACTGTCTTAATTGGATATTCAAGTAAGCAGAAACATTTGGGACCCAAGGACTTTCTTTAAAGTCCTTTGAGACTGGTGATGAGTGGTGTTCCTCAGTGGTCTGTACTGGAAAAAGTACTGTTCGATATCTTCATCAGTGACGTGGACAGTGGGAAGGAGGGCATCCTCAGCAGATTTGCAGATGACACCAAGCTGAGAGGTGCAGTTGACACACCAGAGGGACAGGATGTCATGTAGAGGGACTTAGACAGGCCTGAGAACTGGGTCCATGTGAACATCATGAGGTTCAACAACGCCAAGGATGAAAAGCTGGGCATGAACTGGCAATGTGCGCTCACAGACCATAAGGCTAACTGTACTCTGGGCTGCATCAAAAGCCGTGTGGCCAGCACAGGGAGGTGATTCTGCCCTGGTGAGAGCCCACCTGGAGTACTGTCCAGCTGTGGGGCCCCCGACATAAGAAGGACATGGACCTGTTGGAGAAAGCCCAGAGGAGGGCCACAGAGATGATCAGAGGGCAGCAACACCTCTCATATGGTGACAGGTTGAGAGAATTCAGCCTAGAAAAGAGAAGGCTCTGGGGAAACCTTAGAGCTCCTTCCTTCCAGTACATAAAGGGGGCTACAGGAATGATGGGGACAAACTTTTTAGCAGGGCCTGTTGCAGTAGGGCAAGGGGTTCTAAACTAAAAAAGTGTAGATTCAGACTAGGTATAAGGCAAAAAGTCTTACAATAAGGGTGGTGAAACACTGGCACAGGTTGCCCAGAGAGGTGGTAGATGCCCCATCCCTGGAAACATTCAAGGCCAGGTTGAACGGGGCTCTGATCTAGTTGGCAGGGGGCTGGACTACATGGCCTGTAAAGGTCCCTTCCAACCCAAACCATGCTATGATTCTATAATTGAAAGGGAAAGATGGAGTTCAAGGACTGAGCACTGGGCCCAGGGGGATGCCTCACCAGTTGGTAAATGCTGGTTCTCCAACCAGCTGTTCCTCTGCTCTACAGCATGTCCCAGCTCACCACCGCGGGGCTTGGCCTTGGGGGCTGGCACCACATGCTGATCCCCAGGCAGCGTTTACACCAGCGCCCTTGCCAAGCAGGCTTGTTGCTTAGCAAAATTCGATGCTGCTGGGTGAGGCATCTACCTTTTCCTGCACTTGCCAAAACCGGGTCCTGATTAAAAATCCTCCTAGGTTTTGAGAAATCAAGAATCCAGTATGATGCAGGAAGAATCAGCCCACGCTAAGAATAAATGCTCAAGTACAGAGTAGTCCAAATCCCACTTATGTTTAGCTGCGTTATATAGTAAGATAAAAATAGCTGACTTCCCACTAGTGTTAGAAATCACATCAAACCTTGCTGGTATAAGGAGGCCAAAAGAAACCACAAACACCAAGGATGTGAAAACTAAATTCTCATGAAAACAGGCTTCCCCCACTGAGTTGCTCACCTCGCTGCCCCATCCGCTCAATAAAGAGAAAGCAAAGTAGAGCTTGTTATAAGGCATTTATTTTCATTACGTGTTGGAAAGGGACAATTCTGTCTTAAAACAATTACAGAGATAATGCCACAATACGTACATATTGCTTTACTGTTGAAACCAAAACGTTGTCCAAAACAGGTGCTTGGCAAATGAAAACAAAATTAATATATTACCACTGAAATCAAAGCTGTTAGATGAAAGCACCACCTTCATTGTCAGATCCGATCAGTCATGCAATTGAAGATGCCAAAGAGCATGTATTTTTGGTTTTTACAGTAAGCCATGATCTTTTAAGGGTTTGTATCATTCTATACAAATTTAAGTACAAAATGGGAGTTACGTTTCTGAAATCAGTGAACCGGGCTGAAGTGAATCACACGACACACTCATTAACACTGTACAGCTGGATTCGAACATAGATATCAATGAAGTAGTAAAACTTAGCACAGACACAAAATGGTCCCCAAGATTCAGCCATGCTTAGGTGGGGAGCAACGCTGGAAAGCGAATGGTGATACCCAACACTATTCACACCCGGAAGAACAGTTTTCTCAAAATTGCTGGGATCCCAAGGAACGGTTGTTACTCCATTTTAAGAACAACTGGATTTTAGTACGTGGTTCTCACAAGGGTATACGCAAGCTGTGTCAAATACTGAATCAGAAATAAATAATAAAAGATACATCTAATACATCTTTTATTTTTAATATTTTTTTTTACAGCACTGACTTTACAAGAGGATAAACAACTCATTTTTAGGGGCTGCTAACATCTGAAACAAAGAAGTCACTATTTTATACTCAACATATACTCAACCTTTTAATAACTTCATATATGTATATATGATTTTTCACACAAAAAATGTTAAAATAATTTATATCTAAAAACTACTGTGAAAAGAATGAGGGAGGAAAGAAAATGTGGATTTCCTTAAAAAGGATGGAAGAGGAAGACCTGATTTGCATGAACTCCATTTGCTGTTTCAGTGATTTCTGGAGTTTCAGGAAATTTCCAGGCCATCAGCAAAAACTTCCCTACGCATGGGGAGTTCTCATGGCACACTGGGGAAGGCCACTTGCTAATGAGCTCTTGCAGCCCACAGGCTTCTGCCAGTGTCAGCCCCAGTGGATTCTCAATGAGAAAGGTGGAGAGAAAGAAGAAACATCTCCCCAGGTTGCTGTTAAAAATAAGTGGAGCAGAATCCTGGCCTACTGGTAGCATGATGTCCACCAGCCAGGATATTACTCCCCAGCCCTACCTCTCTACACCCTCCCTCTGCATCACAGACAAAGAAACATTTTGTTACACTGGATTTTTTTTCTTCCACAAACAACTGCCCCAGGAGCAGGGGTGGACCAGATTCCAACAGCAACCTGCACATACCCAGCAAGAACGATTCCTTGTGCTTGCTAGAGGTGCTGTGGTGCTTGTGTTGCTGATGAATCACTCTAACAATTCCGTTTATACCTGGATCCTCTCAAACTTCCAACAGTCTCTAATAATTTCTCTGGCCATGTAAACATGACAGAATCCAAGGAGGATCTGAAACCCATCTGGTCAAAAGCTCAAGAATTGATGGCCTGGATCCACATCGAGGGAAGAGGGAAAGGAAAGGTAGTGAAGATGTGGAAAGTAATTTTCTGGAGGTTACATTCCTCTGAAATAGATATTAAAGCAATAGTACAAATAAAATCAGCAACGTGATCTGCAACAGTGTGTAGGTTTATCTATGAGAGTGAGAGGAGATTATATTAAAGGAAATATTTTAATCTACACAAAGCATTTTCACATACTCCTAATTACAAAACACACAGTTGCAACACCATAAAGTAATTTTATACTGAATACAGAAATCAATACATCTCTTACTAAAAAGGAGAGAGGAAAAGAAAATTAGCAGGGTAATGCAAGTGAACTCCTGCAAGAGTGCAGTTGGGGAGACTGCTACAAACTCAAAATAGACTCTATTCGCTATAAAACCAAAATCCAGGATTTTCTACACAGCTGTGGAAGGCAAGGCTGCAAGCTAGTGTGAAAGAGCCTGACTCACTTGTCACTGCTGCCACACAAAGACTTTGGGAAACCAGTGTTAGTCTATGAACTGATAAGCCTGGATGATTTTTTTTTTAATTGGATGGAAACAACAGGAGCATTTTTCCTTTGTTTCTCTCCTTTTTGCCAGCCAATTCAAACATCTCTGTCCCCATTTATTCTGTTGCCTTTGGACTGTATCCTGCCTCTGTTATCTATCCACTACTCCACCGGATCGTTCCCTGGCTGGATACAGCCCTCAGTTAATCTGGAGAACGTGAGGCTTTGTCTTGAGCAACCCATGTTACCTCGTGAAGCCCCACAGTCGGGTTCTTAATTTGTACTCATCTATAATGAAAACAAATAAGACCAGTGGTTCTCCACCTGAGCAACCTGCTGCAGACCTGCTCTGCACAAACATTCCCACGGTGAGGATGGAGATCTTCAAACAGCTTTACCATTCCAACAGTCCGAATAGTATTAACAAAAATAGTGCATCCTTTCTACCAACCAGCCCGGTCGATTGGCTCCTACAGCACAAAGGCTGACTAGCCAGGCACGTGGGTAACCAAAGGCAGCACAGGCCCAGCAGTACTTCTGCCTTACACAAGCCACAGGTGCCAGCTGGGCTGCGTTTCTGCAGTTGGTTTGCACGTACAGATCAGGATGTTCTGGTACAGTCATTGCAAACCCAAGCGTAACGCAGCAAAGTCAGCTGCGGGGAGGAGGATGGCGATGGCTTTACATGGCAGGCAGTGATAATACCACTCACGTTCTTTTCAACAGGGAAAAACCTTCACCTGCTAAAGCCAATCACATAATTCCAGTGGAAACCAGCACCCCATCTCCTCTATCACACTGACACAAAACCCGGAGAAATTTCAGTCAGGGTTATGGTGTTCTTGTGGATTTCTAACAGTGAAGCAGAAGAGAAATAGATCCCTAAGAAGCTAACTGGTGACCACGTAATTTTAACGTAATTGCTCCCATCAACACAGCAGTAATAGCTATGCCACTGAAAACACGGCAGAACCTTTCCTAACCCACAATAACAAAATTCAAACAGACATTATGGAAAATCTCCCTCAGATTGTCTGCAATTTTAAGAGCAAGGGCATTCTGGTATGATCTAATATCACTAGACTCCTCTACTTTAAAAAAAAAGAAAAAAAAAGACAAGACTACAGAATATTAACTAACTTACTATGAAGCTTACCTTAAATCAAAAGTATCCTGAATTATCAAACGAGGCAGCAATTCAGAAAAGCACTTTAGCACAGGCTTAACAACATACACATGCTCGAATGTTTTGCAGTAATGTAACTGTATGTCTGGATACTTGGTAATTTACAATTTTGGCTTTTAAAGTTGGTCTCCCAATTTGCCCCTGTGATTTAGCAACATTCTAGCATATGAGCCACAATAGTAATTTCTGCAAGGAAATATAGTAGTACAGCAATTGCATGGTAATTTATGTGAAAACTCCATTGTAATGCCACATCACAACAGCTACCTGTGTATCTGCACCTGGTAAATTAAAATGATACCGATACATTTGATAAATAAAAAATAAATTACAGACTATGGGAAATATGTCACTGATCACACCAATGACCTAAACTTGTTTTCTAGTTACTGCCAAGGTCTGGAATAATATTTAAATATAGTATTTCTGCAAGCCTTCAGAGAATTACAAAATAAACTTCTAACAATCATTTGTAAACAAGTTTAAAATGCACAATTATATTTCAGTAGTTTATTTTGGAGAAATAAAGCAGTGCAAAATAGGCCAACCAAAATTCAGAAGGCAGCCAGGAAAATAAAATTCTTATTTGATGTTCTAACTAGGAAACAGCATACAGACATTTCCATTGGATCCAACACTCAGATTCATGTAAACATACTTCGTTTGAAAGGTCTTGAGTTACTAACCCAGTTTTAACATCATTGTTTCTTTCCCACCACCCACTAAAAAAAAACCCAAACAGCAAAAAAACAAAACAAAACAAAACAAAACTCAACCCCCCAAGCCATTGTAATAAAGGGAGCAAAAGGCAAGTCTACAAACACTCCACCAGCTGGTTACAAGAAAGTACCATACAAAAATATGCACTGGCAAGTTCCTTCCTGAGGGTATCTTTTGTTACACACGTAACATAAAAACACTTTTTATTTCAAACAAATGAAAACAAACCTCAAACTGTAGATGACAATTTTATTTCAGTCATGGCTTTACGAAAGGTTTGGTCTGTCATCAATACTTTTATAAACCCTTATCTATGTACATCTGGCTCACTCCCACCACGACCACCTGCGTGGGACCCAGAAGCCTCGGAGCATACAGGGGCTGTGAAGAGTGCCCAGCCCAGAACTGACTTGCAATAGCCTAAGGTGTTGGCTGCGTTTATCTGCACCCTGGAATTTGATAGACACCACACTCAGAAGGTCCCTCCAGTCCCTATAGAAATACTTCCAGGTTAGTAATCCCTCTAGCAGTGGAATAATCTCTTCTTAAATCATCTTCAACAATCCAATCCCGGCTACAGGAAATTCCCAAGGATGGCATTTAGGGAACAAACTCCATCTCTCCTAAGGAAAAACCTTTGTTTACACAAAAAAACTGCTGCACAGCACTCTGCAAAACTTTCTCCCCTCCAGGACTGGAACCACGAGGTAGGGTGGTAACATCTTTTACACAGCTGACTCCTCTCTCCATGGTCTACCTGGGCTTTAAGCTTAGATCCTTTCCTTTTGAGTAGATATCTAACACAATACTAAGCAAACTGGTATTAAATGCTGCAGCGATGGATGCTTTACAAATACCTGCTATAGAAAGACAGAATTTCCCGTATCTGCAAGCTAGGAGCTTAACTAAAGAAATTTTCTTATTAACACCCTTCTAAAAAGTAATTTAGGGTTTGTATGGGAAAGGGAAGGCCACTCTACCTACGAAAATAGTGTCTCTGTCCTCAGCGCTGACAGACTTGGATATTTCCAGTTTAGTGTTCAGAACTGGCAAAAGTTTTGGGAATTCTCACCAGCAGAAGATGCTGCCATGCTACAAGATGCAATAGAGGGTGAACACTGTAGGTTTACTGTGTATCTCAACAGATACAATTTGGATATTCTACAGTTTACTAAAAGTATAAAGCATTATTGTAAATTACCGCATGGCCTCACCTGACAGCTTGCAACAAAATAACTTGGTCTCTGTTAGAGTTGTGGTGTACTTCTACCTCACCATGAAGGTACACAATTCTGCTTATATTTAATTTGCAAAAGAAAAACAAAATGCACAGCAGCATGGATCTGTGGAAGGCAGCAAAACTGTGTTACCCCTTAGGATCTGCAGATCAGGTGCCCCAAAGAAATCGCCCAGCTCTTTGCCAGCCTTTGCAGAGCTGTCCCAGAGTCCTCAAAAGTGCAATGGAGGAAGAATTAAATTCTCTGCTAAGAAATGAGCTGCTTCCATTAACTCTTCTGGGATTTCACCACTAGCAGATGATTGAAAGGATGATATTTAATCTATAAAATCACTCAACCTGACTATCAGCACCCTGTCTGGATCAAATGTGTTGCTGTTGGCAAGCAGGGTTAGGAGTTGCTTTTGACTGCAGCGATGAGGCCTGGGGGAAGGACTGCGAAGTTGGACCCAGGGTGGTCACCTCTGCTCTGCAGCCTGAACGTCCAGGCTCCTCTGTCCCACTCACAGTGCTACAGCTTCACAGCAAGCTACCTGTCAACATCTGGACTGGTCAATGTTTCCAGGGATTTGGATTAGTGATACTGAAGTTGTCTTACCTTTCTTTTGCAATGGTCTACCTGGAAAAAGGGAACAGGAAATATTTTAGGCAAAATCTCTAGCACTGTTACATTCAGACACTTCATTTCAACATTACCATCTTCTTGATACCATGAGGTCCGATTTTAAAATGCTGGTCACCAGTGATTACAAAGAACAATAGAAATGAAAGAAAGAGCAACCCTCCCACAATGAAAGGACTAGTGTTAAAACCCACGTGTGTGTAAACTCACTACAGATTTGCAACTGGAATCTGATGAAATGGATCTGAACCTTTTTCTCTACCTCCACCTTTCAGTCCATTTCATCAGCAAATCAGGTTAAATCAAATCGAAGGTTTTTTTTCATTTTGGTTTTTTTTGTGTGTTGTGTTTTGTATTGTTGGTTGGTTTGGTTTTTTTTTCATTTTTCGCAATTGTACTGTTAGAGCCTGATCTGGTTCTGGGACCCCAATTTGTATCCCTGTGGCTTTTCCTCAGTCCATGGCATTGGCAAGTTATTGAGAAGAAGCTTTTGTTGCCAACGTAGCGACGCAGTGCTGCTGGAAGCTGGGGGACACTGCCGAGTTACAGCCTAGTCTCTGGTGTTGCAGTTTTACTGAGCTGTTGGTCTCGCTTTCCACAATCCAGGAGGAGTCTTTTCCCATGACGCTGAGGCATCCTGTGCTGGTGCAGCATATCCGCTCGTCCATGATCCCGCTGGTCTGCTCTGCCAGGAGCTTGCTGCGGTTTAGCTGGGTCACCTCAGGTGCCTGACCCTGCAGGACAGCAGCTATGTGGTTCAGAAGATCTGAGAAAAATTCAGAAACACCCTCGTAGCCTGAAAAAAGAAAAACGAAGGAGAGGAAAAAAGACAATTAAGTAACTTCCATGAGATCTTTGAAGGGCTTCTTCTACCACTTTATTTCGTGGGCTGTCTTTGCCCCCCAAGTGATAACACAGCCATGACATCAATTTGAGTGACTGCAGGAGCAGATTAGCATAAAGAAGAACAGAGACCATTGCTACAAAAGTGCTTTTGTTTGACAGGAAAAACTGTCACCTTTCAGATTTTCTGTTTCTTTTTCCTCCTAAGTATATAAGTGTATACATAGTTTTAGGTATACTCTATAATTTGTTGCCAAGTCCAAGTTTTTCCCTAAGATACAAGCCCTGTGGTACAACACTGATCTTTCCCACCCTGTTTCCAGGTTTTCTACGGAAAGTAGCTCTAACAGTTTCCTTGAGGGTCTGGACCCTCACTAGAATTTGTGCAGCAACATCCTCAATCAGGGAAACCTCAGAGGACAGTGGGGCTGGTTTAATACCCTACAGAAAAGCCAGCTTCCCACTGCGTAAGAAGCAATGTGCTGCTTGTCTCATCTTGGCACTGGAAGCATGTGCCCTGCTATGAGCCACGTCTGAAAAAAACCTCGAGGGACAGTAAACATATATCAATGATGCACTATTTGGTAGAAACATCAGCCTTTTATTTCACTGCTGAGCCCCCCTTTCTGTATGTTCTGCTAATCGATTCCAGACAATTTACAATGCGAAGTTTAACAGGCTTCTTGGTTAAAACAGTTGCTCAAATACCAGGAGACATTTTTGGTGACGCAAAGGGTGGCAGCAGGTGTACAGAGCGTCTGGCTCTATTCTAAACACTCTGGTACACTTACAGTTTTATCACTGCATTAACTTTAAAATTGAACCAGACATGCAACATATTGGTACATGTCTTGAAATGAATCTTAACTGCTACTGCACTACCTAAAATTGTTATCAATTTGATTTAGTATTTAGAGGTGAAATATCACATGCAGTGTATTTAATGGGCTAGGCCGACCGTTTTAAAACGTCTATGAAGTATTCTGAAGGTGAGCTGGTATTAATATAGGAGATTGAAGCAACAAATAACAATTTAAGGGTTCCCATGTGAATAGCACACAGTCACACAGCAGCACATGAGCAGAACCAGAGACCACAAAGTAAATGCACATTTTAGAACACTTTTAGGAATGTGATCACAGGGAAGAGGAGTCCCTCAGATCCATAAATAATTCAATTTTAACCTCCTTTCTCCTCTAAAGACCAACTTCTTTTGGCAATAAAAACCCGACTTCCTGAAAAACATAAGGTAAGAGGGTAAATTCACCTTAAGATAAATGTGGTGATTGGTGCATTTATAACCCATAAGTTAACCAAGTAACCCTTATTTATGGTGCTTTGGATTTTACTGCACTTGGTCACAATTCTCCTAGGTACTTAACAGGCCACACAAAACACTAGAAAAGTGAGACAACAGCTCCCAGTTTTCCTTTCTCAAAGAGCCCTTCAACACATTCACCCAGCAAATTGGTCATTTCAAAATGTCAAGTTTCCCAGTGACCCACACAATAATCCACCAGTCTGCAGGGGGCAACTAGGACCCTTAGGGCCAGTCATGGGAGCCAGAACAAGATCATCACCTCTTTGACAGAGGTACTTGTTCCTCTTTCTTGCTTATGTAAAAGCCATGGGATTAGCCTTCAAATCTACTCAGAGTGCTTCAAACACCCCGGGAATAAGCTATCTCCATAGCAACAGCTTTAATATTCTTGAGGAGATCCATAGTACCCTAGAGTGTTTCATGTTTGCTCACAGCAAACAAACCAGCGCTGTTTGAGGGCACCTGGCAAACTCACAAAGAAGATGCTTTAAATATTTAATGGGAATAAGATGGCCAGTTATTCATTCTTGAAATCAGCAGATGCTACAGGGGGAGGAAGCGGTACGCATCGGGCAGGCTTCTTCTGTGCAAGCCCTCTGCACACTGGGTGGAAAGGCCCAAATAATTCTGCCTGGTCACTCAGAAGAAACTTCACACACTTGTAAAACAAGAAATACAAAGAAGGGAGGAAGAGAACGAGGGTGTCTCAGCTCTTGAGCCATGGGATGCCCTGGGAAGGCTGCAAACTGTAGATACTACCTCACTCCGTTCACTGGCTGCTGCTGCAAACTTCTCAGTAAAGGCAATTGTAGGACATCAGTGCGCTGCGATGACAAGGAAATCAAGAAGGGCAGATTAAATTACACCTTTAGAAACTACTGACAATGAATTCAGGGTTCATGTCACACAAGGAATCAGTGGGAGGATGTAAGTTTTGCATGCTTCAAAGCACAAGTTGCATGAATTGTGCTCCAGCAGGTACTACCCTAGCGCTGACCACTGGAACAATTTTGGAAGTGCCTTTCTACAAGAGACCTGAATTTTGCTATGTTGAAAACGGTCTCCAGAGTCCTCTGGCTGAGCGTGGATAGGCAGGAAGTCCACCCAGCAATGCATCTGAAAACAAGTACCTGCTCCCCTGAGCTTTGGGGAGTCAAGAAATGCCTATGGGCATGTTTAAGGTAGCATTAGAGATGCTACCTGCTGGATTTGCATGAGACTCTCCCTGATCTGGCACACTCTCTGTTCTTCTGCATCTTCCCTTGGGCAGAGAGAAATAGGTGACCCATGTCTTGCATCTGCAGCAGCATCTGTACACACACAAAGTGCACGTGGAGATCTGATGCTTCCAGTTGCCCCACGTGTACAGACAGAACCAGCACTCACTTGTACCAGCTGCAGAACGCGCGCACAAACTGCTGCTTGGGTTGGGTGAGCTCAGCCATGGGCACAGGAGAGCAGCCTATGCGGAGCCTTTCCTCTCAGTTACCTGAGGTCAGACAAACATAAAACCCACACGCTACGTGACTGTGCCTACAGTTAAATATCTCAGCTGGCAACCACAGCTAAATATAGTCTTGGTGGTTTCCCACAGAACAGGAGACACAATAGACCTTTTAGACATTTATCTTTAAAATCTTTTTGAAGAGTTGCTCATGTTAATGGAGCAGATAACAGATGACATCCTCCTACAGGTACATCTGCTTTCAATTCTGACGTTAAACTAATCTCAGGATGACAACCACGGAGTGGTAGATTCAAATGAGTTTCAAGCCTGGTAAACACAAAAGATAGCAGACAAGGAAGCCAAGCCTCTGGGCTATTGGGCAAGGCTTTGGCCAGGCCTGGCCCCAAGCCATAGCTTAAGCCCATGAAAGAGACTCTGAATGCTCCTTAAAAGGCACCTCTTCCCTTCAGTTCCCCAGAGCAGTGGTGCAGAGATAATGCAGCAGATCCCTCAGGTGTCTAACTTGACTCCAGTTTGGCTCTACTGAAACCCTTGCAGGACAGGATGACTTGGGGAAGAGGAAGAAGGGAAAGTCCCTTTCTGGGAGGGCACCGGGACAGGAACAGTGAGATCCTGCTGCAGCTCATCAGTGACTCCTTTGAGCAGCGCTGAGTCTGAACTTCTCGTTAGCAACATGCTGGTTCCATCAAGGAAGCCAGCCCTTGAAGACTATCAGCCTTTAACCTTGGAGGGAAATGCAGCTGCCTGAACATGCTTTTGGCCAACAGAATATTCTGTGTTGAGATGTAACCCCACTGCTTTTCTTCCCTTGAGAGCAGTTCATCTCTCTCAGTTCTACTATCTGTTATAAATGTAAAGTAAGTTTTGCCTACCCCCAGCCTTCTCTCTTCTGTATGTCTGGTCTCTGCTGCTATGCTCTACACTACCTCCAACTGGTCTTCCACCTATCCCACGGTGATAAAGACAGTAGCTACCCTCAGTACACACATTCACTGCCAAAAAAATCCTATGTGAGATACAATATAGACCTGAGCACAGGACACTTCCCTGTGCTCTCTCTAAAGTCTCTTGCAAGGAGTGAAACACTCTATGAATACAATCTCTCTTCAAAGACCAATTACTGTGTAGATTGAAACACAGAACCGAGGCTTAGTATCAAAAACTATCACCTTAGCGTAGAAGTACAGTGGGAGTATGAGGCTGAAGGCAGTTCTGCAAACTTCTGCCACAACAAGAAGGCATTACTCCTCTTTAAACAGCTAAGTTTGCCACTAGCTGTTCCTGAATCTGGACTTTTCAGCATTTAAAGAAACGTGGAATTTCAGTCTGTGCAAGGTATCAAGTCTAAAACAATGCCTGAAAAAACCCAAAACCCCTAAAACACCAAACCAAGATGCTGGATTGCAAAAGAATGTCCTGCATCACTGACTTCAAGACCCGGTGTTTGAAATAGAATCCCACTCATAAAGCTGATTTGGCTCAATCTGACACCCAATTTAGTTTATTTCACTGTTCTTGGCAAGAGACTGTTTTCCTAGGTCTGCAGATCACATCAACACCATATGGAAGAATCAAGCTGCAAAGTGACCTGAGAATAACGGGGCTGGAGTTTTAAAAGGAAATCAGTCACAGGGAGGGCACTACAGAGCCGTAGTGGGACTGAGGATCTGGACTGAAAGATAAAGAAGACAGGGGGCTCAGGGCAAGTTCTCGAGATGTAAAGATCTCTCCACCATATTGAAAACTCAAAGTCTTCGACGACAGGTTAAATTGTAACAGCCTGGGCAGATCTCTGGAAATAAATATTAGGGTAATGAGTTATTGAAAGAGAAAGCCCCATGCAAAACAGCATCAAATGAGATGATATATTTGTTTCCTGTGTTAGGCTACTGAATTTAGCACAAGTCACGGACCATTACTCCCTCCCATTATACATGCTTACAATTCCTTTTAATAATTTCAGAGGTCAAGAAGTTTGTTTAGTTGCTTCCAAGATGTATGCTGCACTAAAAAAAAAAGTGTAGGACGAATTTAGCCTTTTTCACATGCTCTATTCTGCTGTTTTACTTCAGGATCCACTTATGAGAATGTGCAAGGATACTTAACCCTTTACATCAACTTCTCTGCAACTACAATTTCAACATCTTCTTCAGACTCCTGTTGGTGTTGCTTTTGTGCACAAAATGTCTTTTCACAGGGAATCAATTTGCACAGGAAGAGATTTTCAAGGGAACAGTTTGCTGCTTCCACCCCCTCAACACTTTTAATTGCACAGAGTCTGGAAAAAAAGAAATCTTAAAAGGCTCTC
Source organism: Nycticryphes semicollaris (assembly GCA_013400055.1). Taxonomy (NCBI): domain Eukaryota; kingdom Metazoa; phylum Chordata; class Aves; order Charadriiformes; family Rostratulidae; genus Nycticryphes; species Nycticryphes semicollaris. The sequence goes on along the minus strand of VXBJ01003125.1, from coordinate 322,940 downwards.
CTAAAATAGAATTCATCATTCTTCTTTTCATCTTCAGAATGCGGGACAGACCCAGAAAGGCCAGGTCCCAGCACACAGTCCCATGCTTCAGTCCTGGGCACCATTTTGCAGGGAAGGGCACAACAGCCACGTTACAGCTGGCCACTAAAATCTGACCGCATCTCCTAAAAGGTAATATTTCAGTAGCACATTCCATATCTGGATTAGGGTTCTGCCCTTCACAGATTAAACAGTATTCGATCTCAGAACAATTTGACTGCTGCTCTCCTGTCCCCCACCTGGGAAGTAATGATGTGAGACACCAGCAGAGACACTTCACGCTAAGCACACATTGCACAGGTTCCACAAAGTGTGAGTGGAAAGACCTTTCTCACCTGGGAATGCATTTATATCAATGACCGCATGCTGCCCGGTCTGATTGTTAATGATGATATCAATTCCAAAGAGGGAAACTCCCAGAGCTTGCCGCAGTGCCTTAGAGATTTCCCGGATGACGTCGTCATTTGGCCGCTCATATACTCCTTCAATTTTATCCAGCTACAGTGAAAAAAGACACATTAGTAAGGGACTCCAAGACAGAGTTTTTAGTAGAAAGATTAATTTTCAGGGGTTTCCAGGTGCAGATCCACCAAATCTAATTGCAGAGAACTGGTGGCATGAAACAGAGAAAGACACCACAGAGAAACTGCTTTCGTAGTTCAGAAGCCTACCTACACTGGAAGTTCACCTGCTCTAAAGCACCTAGTTCTTCCTCTTCATGCTGGTGCAGTTCCTCAAGAGATACAGCAGTACAGGAATAACTGGAGAATCAGAATTACTATTTTAAGTACCTGATCTACACCTTAAAAACCCAAACACAGCTGGTGTGTTTAACCCTGTGCTGCAAATAGCATTCTGCTATTTCAATGTCTATTAAGGCCTATGTGAAAGGACTGATAAGCCAGACTCCTGCTGGTAGTTTCATTTGAACCATACGACACAACTCAGCTGATATCTTCAGGGCAGAGGTTAATTCAAAGGTGATATCTTTTATGTGGGTTATTATTCTACAAACATTTATTAGGAAAAAAAAATCAGGTTATTTATGATTGGAAGATGTAATTTATTTTTTTTTACTTTTTAAACAACAGGTTATGCAGCAGAAGCATGCTGTTATGCCTACAAATTGTGTATGGAGTACATATGTGTATGAGAGAGATAGGAGGTAAACCACAGGAGCACATACTCTAAATTTGAAAGTAAATTTAGCCACGAATAGATTTATGACTAGCACAATTACAGCTTTAATAGTTAGCATGCCTATCAGTGTTGCACACAAATTTAATCATTGCTGACTATGAAACTACTCCCCAACAGAGCTTGTGAAACAGAAAAGAATCTGGAGACTCAAAAGATTGAAAGGACCCAGTCCTGTAAAGTGACTTTCACAGCAGCTAAATGCCTGAAAACTTCTTGGTTTTTATACTCTTAAAGCTTATTAAAAGGACTGGTAATGCAAGCATGACACTGTGCACCGTGCTAGCACTGCTGGACTTGGAAGACACCCAGAAATGGTCCCACGGTCACAGCCTGGGTGTGCGCACACTGTTGACAGCTACTTGCCCTCTGTGGCCCTGCCCAATGCAATTTCTCCGCTTAAATTTTCACCGTTTGTCTTTCCTCACAGAACTGAGTCCTAGAAGGATGATTTATGCTTATTAAGCTCTCTGGAGAGGAAAAGGCCAGGTATTTGCATTCAGAACCTCATTCTTCCCTTTGCCTAGATTAGCTCTGGGGCATTTAGGCCTAGCAAGCAGCATAGGCTTGCTGCATCAGTGATTCCTCACCGGAGCTCGGTAAGGAAAACCAGAGGGGGACACAGTCATGCTGGTTCGTTGTACCAAACAGACCTCAGCCTGCAACACAGAAGCAGACAACTTGTGAAGAGAGCCACTAGCTACTAACACTTCAATAAGAAAGGACTAGATAGTTTTCCAGCCACGTTAGAGGTAAAAAGACCAAGCGTACTTACTGCTGTTAAGACAGATGAGGATTCCGGCTTTGAAACGTTGTGGCTGTTGAAAAATATCGATTCTCTGTCTGGAATGAAAAGCAGGTTGTAAATAACTGCACCAGATTTTAATTTCCAAAGGATTGGTACAAGGAACAGTAGATGGCACTGTAGTCCCCGGAATCCAGTCTCGCTCCCTTCTGGGCAGGCCCCTGCCATCACCCCACCTCTCCTGCCTGGCACCTACCGACCCAGCATGTTTCATGGTCAGGACTGGCTCTCCCTTTGGAGGCACCACAGGAATGGCAGGAGAGATCCCAAGGTGACAGAAGCTGCTAACATACTGAGAATTCTATCAGCACATCCCGCCTTCCTCCCTCTGTGCTGAAGGTTTTACTGGCATGGAGAAATCCACCACCACACATCTCCCCTTGGGATTCCCACTACAGCAGACTGGTGGCATCATACAGACTACCTGTATGGAAACACCTGGACCTCAGCAGGCAGGTGGCACCAGCAATAGAGTATTTCTGCTGTGCTGGACTCTCTAAGTTGACACTGAAGAGGAACCATAGGGCCGCTAACAATAAAGATGAGGGAGCTGTGAAAAGCTAACCCAAATCCCCTCTTCTTGCTTTCCTCACAGTCAGAAGGGCCCTGTACTTTCAGACAGTCAGTTCCTGGAGTGCCTCACAGCTGCCAGATCTCCTTAACTGTTAGATCTTCCAAGTCAGGTGCCTGTAGCAGGGACCCCTCAAATTCTCCTGATGAGGGGTGAGAGCCAGACACTTATCTTAAACTGCCCACAAAGCTTATTTTCATGTGGGCTTCCAGACAACTTTCAAGTCTTACACCATCCCCACCTCCTGGATTTGTCCAGTTGAAGGTAGATCATGCTCCCATCCGTGCCCTGCTAATTCCTTCTTACTTCTGAAGGCCCACAGAATGCCGTTCTCAGGAAAACAGATTTTCTTCCATAAAGGAAATGTGAGTAATATTTAGTGAAAACCCTTCAATTGCTGCTGTCTAGGGAGGATTAGTGTCCTACCTCCTACTAACACAGCTGGTATCTACAAACCAAAGGACACTTTCCCACCAAGGTTTACAACACTGCACCTCACATGAACAGAGAGGCTTGTTCAGGGGAGAGCACAAATGACCTTCGATTTAAACACACGTACATAATCGAGGTAAAAATAGGAAGAGGAAGTTCTGAAATGATGGAATCCAGGAAATTCTCTCCCAAGCACATTTATAAACAAACTCCGGAACAAATGACACAAGAACTTACTGTGAAATTAGAGAATTTCTCTCTCCACATGATATAAAACACTGTTTCTAACAGGTAAGATTCAGGTTACTGTTGCATAAATATTTACTATACGAATGTCACTCATATGTATTCCAGAGCAGATGATTTATCTCCCTTTTTATTGAAATAATACAGTAGAGGAAACATGGTAGGTAAGAACCATCTGCCTTCACTTCAGCAGCCTTTTCAAGGGTATTTTTCTTTTGAATTGTTTGTTGCCAAGGCTTCAAGAGCTGACCTTTCCTTTTAAATCAGCACAACATACCTGAGATTCCCGCAGAGAAGTTCTTCAAAGATGGTCTTTTCACCACCGTGTAGGATTCCCCAACCACAAAGACTTTATACAGCACGGCATTGTGATTGATGAAGCTCTGAATGACGCAAGGTGGGCGGACAGCTTTCAGGCCCTCCTGGTTGAAGATGATCGCCATCTGGAAACACACACACACAGCTGTACACAAGTCTTTCGGTAATTTCACACTTACCCACCACCTGACTAGCAGCGAGGAGGAATATCTACTGGTGGGTATACATTGCCCACATGTTAATTCCTTCTCAGTGGCTAGTCCTATTTCATTACATTTCATTGCACTGACACCCAACTCTCCAAATGCTACTGGCAGTACAGCTTTCATTCTCAGCAAACATTTTCCTCTCAGCTCTTTGCAATTTCATTTACTGCTTTTAGTTGGGAAGCTACTGCAATGGCAGATACAACAAAGGGGTGAAACATTTGACCAACACAGAAGAGAAAGTCTGTACCGAACACAACCCCGTGTATCTTGAGAACAGCAGGAGGAACAGCTAAGAGTTCTTCCCCACAGCTCTGTGTCCTGTGATGTGGTCAGGTCCAGTTGCAATGGCCTAAGAACCAGGGTTTCACCACATCATCACGGAACTTTTTCAGACTCCAGTAGTTCTTACTGCTAGCAAACGCTGGCTAGTCTAATGATTTTCTTAGCTTTGTTTCACCCCATTACTTTAAATGGATAGTCTTCTTGAAGGGACTGGAATAAATACGTCAAAAAGGAAGGCATTTATAGGGCCTGAATGATGAACAACAGCTGCTTCAAACAGCATGGAAACAATACTGGTAGGTGCAGAGAAGTACTTAAAGAAGCTAGTATATATTCAGAATATGCCATGCTGGTCTGTCCATCAATCCCTACATTACCATGCTTACACGTGTGTGTAATTATCATAACGACAGTGCCCAATTTTGCAGGTTTGCTGTTGGAGTGGGGATGCTGTCATGGCTCCTACACAGAACCACCAGCAAGCACCATTCTGGCACAGGTGATGGAATTACTTTATACCAGTGTTCCCCTACGCAGCTGTGAGGATAAACTTGGGTTTACTTTCCATCCTCAAAGCCCTGAAAAAGCTATGCTCTAGTACCAAATATTGACCCGCCTTCATTACTACACTGATGCTGGGCCTTGTTATCCATGGTGGCAGAAGGGCATGTTTGTAGTTAGGTGAATATGAGTAACTGTCCAAGGCTAGAGAACCTGATGTATGTTTTATCTTCCTTTCCTCTAAGCAAAACTCTCTCCATAGTTAGGGACACTTTGGTCAGAGCACCTTCCCCATCTTGAAGAGCCTTGAAGATAACAGCTAAGAGCTGATCCTGCCGCGTATCTCAGTCAGTGCAGGAAGCACAACACTTGCCAGAAAAATTCCTAAGCTCTGAAACACAAGCTTTTTCCTATGTCTGTTACTATTTTCTCACTGGCTTGTTTGGGACTAGTGTTTTACTCGGCATGCAAGACAATTCAGAGAGGCTAAAGAGAATTTGTGTGGGTCCACAGCGATATACAGAATAAAATCTGCACGATGCAGATGAGTTATACTGCATGCTTGATCTTTCCACATGTCTCCTGATGTTTTCATGCCTTCCGAGATTAGCTGTATTTTAGTAAAGTCACAGCCACTGGAAGGATTTGACAAAGAAACTTTATCACTTTGTGCTCTCTCTCATGTATTACAGGTGATCAGCTGCTCATTTGATGTATACTGCACTTTCAGATTGAGTTTATGCTAACATCTTAGTTTGTTCCTGTAATAAAAATAGTAAATATAACATGTTTTGTTGTTCAAAAACATAGTCATGGTGAATGGTGTACTGTTTACATATTCATAGTTAAAATCTGAGGACATTTTGTCTTTTTTCCTCCTTAACTGTTAGACCACATTAGATTGCATAATTATCTGCACACATGCACAACAACTCAGTAGATTAACATTGTCTGAGTTCAAGTCAATATGTGCGTTCGATACCTACTTGCAGCTGATGCTTTTACCGTGTCTCTATTATACCAGATGCTCTCTATCTGACAGCACAGAGTGAGCTTGCGAGAGGTAAAAACCTGTGCAAGAAACCCACTCTAACCACCAGAATCATCCATCAAGATGATTCACAACAACAACATTGTACCTCATTGATCTCTCACTGGTGGCAAGAAACACTGCTCTCTTCTTCCTCCTGTGTAGACTGTAGGCATTATAGTATCTACAACATTATACTGGCAAGAACTGTGCTCTTACTACATTGTTCTCTTCAAATATGAGTTAATTAATCCCCACAAACCACTCCTTTGTAAGGTAAACAGGTACTTATCATCCTGTTTTAGACATATGGAAACCAGAGTTTATCTTCTCAGCACTGAACTGACCCAGGCTACTTGGAGACCATGTGAAACTTCTCTTCTGCAAAGCTCTGTGCCAACAGCCTCATGGATTAGCACACAACCCCTGTAGCTCCCGTGGTGTTGTGTTATGCTGCCTCATTCCAATGTTTCATGGTTTTTAGCATGCACATATACAGCTCCAAGAACTCGCCTGCAGGGTGGACTTGCTCTTTGTCATCTAGTACAGACCTGCTGTGTCTGGCAGTAACATGGGAACAATACTTTATATCATAATTTCCAAATAGCATTCCTCATTATAAATAAGAGCTCTTTTGAAGGCAAACAAAACATTTGGCACCAAGAATTATTACTGACAATGTCCTTAAGGAATTCAGTCTCAAAACCACAGCAATTCTCTGCCTTTTCATTCCTGTCTGCTCAACACGTAGAAAAAGTCATTCTGGACCAGGTTATGGGTCTCTGTGATGTCTCACAGCAGCTTTACCACAGGTCAGTTATGTTCTGACCTGTGGGCAACTGGGAAGGAGAACCTTCAGGCATCTCTGTTGAAGTCTCACAAACAGCGCTGGCAAAGCAAGGTTCCAGTGCTGAGCTGGCAAATGCAACTTCTAGCGCAGAGGCCATGTGGAACTCTGGGGCACCACAAGAAGACTAAGAGCACCTTGGCTTAACTAGCTCATGTCTTCACAGCACAATGCAGAGTCTGTCACCTTGGCTAACACCAAATTCAAGCTCAGGCCTGCACCTTCAGCTGACCATGTTAGCCAGTACTTGAACTTTCTGAATAGCCATCTTAGGAAGAAATGCAGGCTTCTGGTCAGGCTCCATTCTAGTTTCAGTGTCAGCTCTGCAGCCAAAGTGTTTCTACAGAAAATAAAGCAATTTACCAAAAGCCAAAGAAAGAGTCTTTAATAAAACAGTCAACAATTTCTTGCTTCCAGACCTATGCTCCATCTTTTGGACAAACTGTACTGTAAGCAGAACATTTACTCTATGGTTCCCTTGCCACTATTGATGATAAAATAGCAATTACAAGACAGTTCCTCTCTGATCATGACTACACTTTTGGATTGCTCCTGAGAACTCGGCAACTCCGAAGTGATGACTACTACTACTAACTATGTAAAGTACCATGCAAGACTTCAGGCTTTTTGCCAGAGGTCCTCCTAGGCTCCAGTCCTAAGTTCCTGTGATAAAGTGCAGCCTTTGCTCAGAAAATGGAATTCTGGCAGGCGGCTGAGGTATGTCTGCACTGTATGAAAGAACAGCAAAGAAAGATTGACCAGGGAAACTAAGTCCAAGCTTGACTGGACAAGCTCTGAAAGGTTCATACATTTCAGGCTGCTGAGAAACCTCCTATAGAAAAAACAGCAAGGAGGCTGGAGTCTTTAATGTACAACCAAGTCCCCAAAGTGTTCTGAGGCATGACAGCAAAAACTTATAGCGGCTACTCCAACAAACTGACAAGGACTGTCTGTCATGCTTGTAAAATGACCCAAGCTAAAATGATCCTGCATGAAAAATTTAGCTGCGTTTTTAAAAGGAAGTGCTGATCACTCAAGATTTCAGTGGTAAGCATTCTGCTCGTCTAGATTTATGTTTTACTCCAGGGCCTTCACCTCTCAGAGATGCTGCAGCAACATGCTGCACGTTTCAGGAGCAGCTGGGAAACCTGGACCGATGACCACGTTGTTAACAAAGGAAGTCAGGCGTTACAAGAGCCAGCAGTTGAGGGCTGGATTCTCAAAACTGAGCAGCAGTGAGCAGGAAGGCAGGAAGCACAAATGGAAAAGAATTAAAACAGGACTCTGTTTACCTAAATTTAGAGGAATCTAGGTTCATAGGGAGCACACTCCTTCCAGGAATACACAACTATTCTACCTGCAATTGCCTTACAGGAAGGAGGGAAAGCAGATAGTTCTCCCAGCCCTGTTCTTCTCACAGCTCCAGCCACGTTATTACAACTGAACATGCCCAGAAACAGTCTCTATTTGTTATTCCCTTCCCTTCGTGGAAAGGAACCAGCTGTCCTTCACTCATGCTTCTGCTTCATCTACACCACAAAACCATTTCTCACCTGCACCACATGTATGCTAGAAGAGAAACATGGTGGGGTGGAAACATCACTCAGTGTGAGCTCCCAGCAAAGGAGAAGCTGAAAGAGATTACTTGCAGACAGAGCCAACCGGAGACAACAAACTGCTAGAAGCAACTAGATGACAGAAGCTAGAAACTGCTAGAAAGAACTTCCACATCAAAAGGCTAAAGTCATGTTTAGCTACATTTCAGATAAATCTGAAAAAAAATAATGGTGTAATTAAACAAAAGGGAGAGGAGGGGCAAGGGAAGCTGTTTGGAAATAGCCCTCACTCTGCCTACTACTGAATGGGAAAGCATCAGCCAAACCACCATGGGGGCACTGGAAGCAGGGGGATAACACTGCAAAAGATTTTTAACTCACCTCATGTGAGTTGGTTCCATGGGCCACTCTGGTTTTACAAACTGGGTAAATAAAAAAAGGAAAAAACAATGCAACACTGAAACAGGACACACAAAACCCTTATAAATCTGTTCCCACCCACATGTGCAAACACTGGAGTTCACCATACCAAGACATTGAGAGTTTAGGGGTTGTTGGAAGAGTCAAACTGTCAGGCAAGAGGACAGGCAGCTGTGAGAGGCAGACGACCTGCACTAGAGTACAAAATAAATTGCTAACTTGAAATTTTGGGAAGTGGCATACGATGTCTCACCGACACATGCTCTGGGGAGCAGGAACATGTAATTTTTTTTAAAAAAGAGATATAGGAGACAAAAAAAGCACTCCCATAATACCATGTTATATTGATTTTCAATGTTATTTTTTAATTTTATCCTCATTTAAAGGGGTTGATTCAGGCCTTCTGAAAATATGGACTATGCTGCTGACTACTGAGCACAAGCCAGCCTGTACTGAGAAGACAACGTGCATGGGTGAGAAATGGGGGTCAAAGCCATTCAGTAGGCTTTAAATTACTGCTTCACAATCTAGCTTCATTTGGGAGGAAAAAAACCCATGCTTTCTTCCACATGACTTTGCCTCTGAACTTTATAAATGAGGCAAACACCAAGGGAATAAACACCGTCTAAGCAATTCTGCTCACTTTATACTTCAAGGAATCAAATAACGGAAGAAATTAAAGCACAAGTTCCCCAACGGAACTTGCTACAAAGCACAAACAGCTCCTAGCAGCTGTTTGAGGCTGTCGGCCCTTGTAGCCTGCTATCTGTGGTAATTTTTACACTCTTTCTTCTAGTTTCTAAGATTATCTTTGCAGCCTGGACTAGGGAAAGGCAGGTATAGGTGAAAAAAGAAAGCCACCAGTAAGGCAGTGATTTTCTCAAGAAAAATAATGAATGCAGCTGGCATTCTTTCAGAAGTTCAGGGCAAGAGGTTAACTTTGTAAGAACTATTAGCATTTCCCAGGAATGCATGTTTACTGTATCGAGGTGTTTAAAGTAAGGAACATGAATACAAAGCAAAGTAAAAGCAGATAGGGATGGGGTTTGTTCCACATTCCAAGCAGACTGCTTCAAAGTATTTGTTTCAACATCCCTAGCACTTCGGCAATGAAACCCACACTCCTCCAGTGTAGCTACACCGTGGAGGGTGCATGTGCAATATTCAGAAGCTACTAGAAGCACCAAGGAAAAGCCTGTGTACATACTGAAAGGGAATGCCAGTCCATTCTTCTCTATGAGCTGCAAGGTATCTTCTCCACAGGCACTTGTCAGCTCCATAAAGGGTGGTGAACAGATCCTCTCATCTGTAAGACAAAACAAAACACAAAAAAAAGACTCAAATGGAGATGAGGGGTTTTAGCTTCTCAGCTGCATCAGTACCAGCTCTCTCCACGCTAACTGCTTCTTGATAGTCAGCTTTACTTTAACAGCTGATATTAAAGCACTGGAAAGATCATCAGGTAGGCCTGAATTTGGATTCCTGGAAACATTTCAGAAGATGAAAAGCCCATCTGTCAAATAATCTAAGTGGAAATATAAAGCCCATATTTTGACAGTTAGGCAGCAAAATCGATCCCCTGCTTAGTAATATGTAGCTGCACAAGACTTAGCCAGTGAGGTGAAAAGCAATTGGGACCTTGGCTCTTCACATTATGTCTTCAAGTATAATTTTTCTAAACCATTTTAAAAAGACCTGAATGATCAGCAAGTGTGGCTGGAATAGGCAATCTCACAAAGCCATCATTACTGCAGTGCCCCTCAGGTGGCAGATTCCAGTGTGGATTTACTTCAGCCAAGGTACCAGCCATGTAATACATCCCACCGTCCACTGGGACCTCTCTGCCATGAAAGCAGTGTTCATTTGGTCTGGCAAAGCCAATCAGAGCACCACTGAGACATCTTGGCAAGTTTGACTAAAGAGAAAAAAACATGGCAAACCACAGTAAAATTTAACAGAGTAGGTCTGCTCCAGGGTGTTTCTGTTGATGATGTGCTTGTTCACATGGGGTTGCAGGAAGGCTGGAGTGAAACCCCAGCCCTTAGTGACTCAACAGGTTGAAATGCTCTAGGATTCATGTCCTGTTCACTGTGGGAGAACTCCGATTCCTCCAGGAATGCAGCAGGAAAGGGAGAAAGCACTGCAGGACTCAAAGTACTCGAGCTCCGTCGCTCAAGAGGGCTGGGTTGCAATTTCAAGTGCAAAGAGAACCTTGGCTTCAGCCACAGCTCTGGGACAGTCCAGCAGACCCCAAGACTTTCAGACAAACGCTGTGCACACATTGACAAAGTCAAAGAAAGAACATCACCTCAGGAAGAGCAACTATCCAACTTAAGTCCTCAGTAAGTACTGCATCCATGGAGCTACAGCTGGGTTAACTTTGGAGTCACAAATGAGTTACAACTCCAGTTAGTTGTGCAGTACTGAACTGCAGTTCAGAACAGGTCTGCCAAAACTCATTTCTAGGGCATATTTCAAGAGAAACAGCATGACACTTTCCTCCAAGAAGCACTTAGGAGACCAGCACAAATGATGGGATCAACTGTATCTGGCAAACTCAAGCCACAAGTTTGTATCAACCAGCAACTTGTCTTGAAAATAAGCAAAACGTGACTGTTACTACCATCCACACCTACCCCAACAAGCACAGAGAATCCCAACAGGTGGAGGCTATGCTGTGCAGATGGTGCAGAAACTGGAAGGTACATGTAAACTAAAACACCAGCAAAACTAACTATATACTCTGAAGAGTCAGAAACCACGTTATAAGCAATGTTTAGATTAATGCTTTTCCCTTCATTGCAAGTATACATTTACATGTTTCCTCATGCAGAAAAATGAATCACTGAAAATAACAGTGAGGCAAAACTCTGTATTTTGGTATACATATCTGAATGCTTCAGTGCTCCAAGAATATCTGAGAACTCCGGCCATTAGCAATACTGTTGCTACAAGATGTTTTCTGCAAAAAGAAAAGGCTATTTTCATACACCCTAAAAGGAGCAGAAAGATTGATGCTTTGAGGTCACCCTCTACAAAGCTAAACAAAATATCCCAGACTTCAAAGCTTTCAGTTCACTGCTATGAAAACAGAAAGCAGCATCCAAAAGTGACAGGTACTGTAATATTTACAAGCCTTTGCCAGAGTGAAAGTTCCTTAGTTGGATGAATTTAAGGAATCAGATTTAGTTTACAGATACTTGGGAACAACTTTGGCTTGGCAGCTCTCCCACCCATATGCTGAAGGCTCACAAATAACTTTGCCTTCTGAGTGCAGATCCAGAGGGACGTATGGTTCCATCTCACTTCCCCCCGTTTCTCTCCCGTGCAAACAGGAATGGGAGACAGGAAGGATTCAGCATTCCTGACGATCACGCGACATTTGCATGGGGAGATGAAGGAAGGGGCAAACAGTAACTTCCTTGACTTTGTACTTAGAAAAGACCACCTGGATCAACAAAAATGTAGCAGAGAGAAGACTCTTAGCATCTCAAAGTACTCCTGCTGACTTTGCACAAAACTGGCATTTTCTCCACCAAGAAGGCAAGTTTTAGCTCACTGAAGCCTCTAACACAGACCACTGATTCACAGCCAGACCTGAGGACAAACAAACCCTCATTCCCCAGAAGATTTCATTACAGCCTACAGCTAGAAAGCAGCTGCTCTCAGTTTAGTTGCACACACTGCAATTCTGAAAGTAGTGGTAGATTTAAGCAAAAAAGTCCACCAGCTGCCAGTGATGATCCCCCCCTCTCCTTCCCAGAGTGGCAAACACAGGCTGAAGCATCTTCTCATCACCAAGCTCCTGCTACCAGAATGACAGCAGTCTCTGCACATCTTCTCTGCACTGAGGTCCAGAACAGACCTAATTCAATGACTGAGGGTCAATCTCAGTATTGTTTTACATCAGTATGGAACTACACCACATAATCCATTAAGTGTAAACGAACACCCATTGAACCCTCCCCTCTTCTGCCAAGGTAAGCTGCTTTAGCAGGATCTTACTGAGCTGCAGGGTCAGGCACTGGACCTTTGGCCTTGACCAGTCACCATGGAAAACCACTGTCAAAAATGGCAGCAATAAATATACAAACAAATAAACAAAACAGTCTAGAGGTGAGAATGGGCAACATGAGTCTGGCCTCACTACTGACCCTTTGTATTGACACTACAGCCTAGCCCTCCGGTCTAAAACTAAACAATATTCTCATTTGTGTTAGAGAGCCATAGTGTGAAGGAAGCACTTCTATCAAAGCTGTCTGAGAAATATCATAATGTGAGGCCACAGCCATGGCATGCCTCCTGTGGCACCACTAGCAGAAGTGACTGTATGTGTGTCAGGACACAGAGGTGATACAACCCAGGCCCCGTGCAAGGAGACAATGCTGTCTCTCCTCTACCATCAGGACTCAGATCTGAGCTGTATGTTGGGATGCTGCTGACTGGAAGAGGGTTCTTCTAAAACAGCAAGTTTAGAAAAGATTCTGCCTCATCTTCCATCCTTGCCTACATACAAGTGCCCTTAGTTCCCAAGAGATCATTACAAACACAATTCCTATGTTTTCCACTTTGGATCTGAAATAAAAACTCAGACACTTCCACCTTCCTTTAGTGTACATACATTGAATCACACAATAAACAGATAACCGTAATTATTAACCCTAACTTCATGCAACCTTTACTGAATCGAAGTTACCAAGCAGGAAAAAATCGCTCCATAAGTCCAAGGACTGCTGTGATTCAAGAGGCTGTACATTTTTATAGGGCGCACTTAGAGAGTGGTATTTCTTTCTTTTTCTAAGTGCCTCTCAGAGACCTGCCTTTGAAATACATCCAGGACTCCAGGTGGGCCATGTCAGGATTCAGAACTGCCGACTTAATAGCAAGCAAGAAAGAAAGATTCTTCAGATCAGAAGAGGGTTCGGCTCTCACTTCAGACAAGCACCAAAAATATCTGTAGCGTTTTTGTTATTAGAAACAACACATTGTAATTAAATTTAAAATTCAAAATGCTGTCACTGTGTTCCTCCCCCGTCCTTGTCCTCATTTTTATTGTATGCCTTGGCACAAACTTTGTGGAGTCTGCTTTCTATATTTTCCTTAAATTACTCTCCCTTTTCTTCAAGATTATCTGATCTCATAGGGAGCTCCCTCTCTCCTTTTTTTACTTTCTGCATTTTTTCTCACCCCCATTCCCATTTCTTCTCTATGTCAGTCTTTTCTCAACTGTCATTTCTGTTCTTCCACTGCTACCTACACTTCATAACTCCGTCCCCTTTGAGTGGAGATTGCGGCTGGGATCACGCTCATTTTAAATGTCGGGGGAGTGTTTGCAGTGGGATCTCTGAAGACAGGAGGGAAGCTGGCACTAACAGGTCGTGGGTAACAGGCAGGAATCCTCCACACAGTGTCGAGGCAGTCAGCTCTGGCACCTCCTGCTCTGGGGTGAGCTTTCTCAGAGAACAGCCCCATTCCCATGGAGCAACAACATTACTATGAAGTTGGAAAACATGACCGAGGAAGGCAAGTTTACGGGATGCGTAACAGCTAACCAGCAAGAAAGAAGTGAGAAAGTATGCAAACTAGGGCACTGGTGCTACGGAGGGGATTATTCTGGATGAAGTTCCACAACAGTGACAGGAGCAATGGGATGTGAAGATGGGGAAGATGCAGACTAAATACTGGCTGGGGGAAAAAGTTTTCTGGCAGTTAGAAATGGTGGAAATCTTTAAGCTTGGAATTTCCTTTAACAAGAGATGTTGAGCAGTGCTCTTCTACCTAGGGCCCGTGCACCACTGGTGGCCTGCAGACAGACTGCCAAACAATTACAGGATACCCAAACCTCCAAAAGGAAGAAGGCATGAGAAACTCAACACTGAACACACACTCCCGTTCAGTAGGTAGGCAAAGGCAAAATAGATAGAGGAAAAATAAAAGTAATACATGGCTGTTCCCAGTTCAACCAACGATAGTAAATGGAAACCACTGTGATAGGGCTGTAAAAGAAAGTCCCTGGGTGGATTTCGATTAAGGTAGATGGTCCTTGCACTAGAAAAGGTTGAGAAGTACTGACGTAGAAGACAGCTATGGATCACTGTGGGGAAAAAAATAAACCATAAGAAGAGAAGAACCATAAGATAGTTTTCTATTCAGATTTCTTTGGTCCTTATGATTTTGGAGAAGTAAGACAACAAATAATAAAGTGCAGATCCAATGCTCTGCCTTCTTAGATTGGCAAATTGCACTTCCTTGTATTCAGAAAAGTATTTTAAAAAGAGAGTTCATGGTCACCCATGAGGATATCTCAAAACCCATGGCTAAGCAAAAAAACCCAAACCCCGAGGAGGTCACGGCCTATTAAACTTCAGATTTACAGTCTCAATGTGTCTTCCTACCTCATAATTCACCTAATCTAATTCAATACGTAGTCTAGGTTTAGGAAGCAGAGCAGATAGGCTGAAGAACGAGTATTGATTCCTAGCACCACCAACCTCTTGCCACGAGACCACGATCCACTCATCAAACACATCCTAATCTCTGAGCTCACATTTGCAAAGTGGGGAGAAGGCTTCACTTCGCCTTGGTGAGGGGATCTTTATGGAGCTAGATTAAGGAGTTTCAGGAATAAGACTTTTTCATGCTTCTGGAGTCATTACAACAACTGAACAAATTACCTGTTTGAAGCTTCAGTCTGACCATCAGCAAACAAAATCCTGAGTGCTACCAGAAAAGCATAAAACAACAGGTGTTCACTTAAGAAGATCTTATCTTCTGACCAGGCTCAGTATTGTCCTGTTAGCAGCACCTTCTTCACTCTTTACACACGGAAGGTAACAGGATCACTAAATGAGATGCATACTGAGGAAAAGGGAAAGGTGTAAGAAGTCGGTATAGTGAGTTCCTGAAACAGGTGGAGGGAGGACGTGGTTTATCAAAAGAACAAAAGAGGAGGCCTGGAGTCCCATGGATGTGCAACAAGGCTTGGCTCAAAGCACACAAGCATGTGATCCTCTAATTCCGCTTAGCAATTACAAACGGAGCACAGCTTGTGCCTGAGTTGCTCTCTGTGGCTGGAAAGGCCACCAGGATTACTTCTGGAGAAACAGAGTGCATGACCTCTATATCACACAATGCTCTGTACAGAGAAATAATGACAAAGCTGCTCCTGAAAACTGCTGGTCTGTGCTGTAAAAACCCTTAAGATAAGGAGAAAAACATCTGTGTCAAAATCAGGACTGGCTCAGGCCAGTCATCATCCAATGCTCATGGAGCAAATGTTAAGCCTTAAGCTATCTGAAAGATTTACAGCAGACTGTATCAAACTCTAAACTTCCTACTTTGTTGAGAAAAGCCACTCTTTAATAGAATAGTTGGCTCTGTGATTTGAAAATGCTTAAGCTTCTTTAAAAATAAATATATTTTCAGTAAACTGGGCTTCACTGTAGCTTCCACCAGCTTGCACTGCTGCACTCTACTCTGGGGGGATAGAGAGGATGCGGAGTCAGGGCAACGTTTTTTTCTCCTATTACAGTAAGGGGAGGAAATCTGAACTTCCAGCTCACCCCCGCCTCCTAAATTCATCTTCAACCAAAAAAACAACTAGCCACACACAGAAGCTGTCTGGTTCATTTTTTAGCATGCAGCAGATCCTTATCTTGAAGGTATCTTAACTTAAATCACTACATGACTAGGCTTTTTTTTCCCCTTCAGAATCCCTTTAATCACTGTAAATTTATCACAGCTTTGGACTGTCTCGTCTGCTAAGGTCAAAAGCTGGTGTATCAAGAAGTCAGCCAAGCTAAGCCAAGCCATAACTTCACAGCAGCCCAGTCTCTATCACCTGGAAGAACCCCTTCCTCACTCCTTCCTCCAGTAACTAATTTTTCAGTCAAAGCTTCACAAACCTCACAACTTTATTCATAAACCCCACAACTTTACAGAGTATTCAAACGGGTTTATTTTAGCACTTCTTAGCTGTCTTAAAAATACTCCCAAGTTGTTTTCCGTTCCGCTTAGACATGTGAGTGCAAGAAGAATATTGGCAGAACAGATTTAGTTCAAAGGTATGTCAACATGTATTCATCACTGAAAAATCGAAGCATATTTGAACGCCTGTGTGTTTGCATCTTATTCTTAAGTTCATGGGGAAAAAAATATCCAGTTGTCATGATAAAGCAGCTGTATTTGGGGAGTATTTGGCAGCACATTCCAAAGACACAAGAGGGCAGAGCAGACTCAGCTTTGAGGCCACAATTTTTACCTTTCCTTAACTTGACATACAAGGAATTGTGCAATGAGTATTTATGTTAAATGGAACATCTGCAGAGCAACAGTCTTCATTTCTAATAAATAGAGCTTTTGAATCGTCTGGGCAGAAAGTGAGGAAATCTCACAACTGAATATATATAAGAAACTATTAAAAAAATTTCCAATAATTTGCCATTTCCATACAATTTAGAAGTGCTAATTACAGGTTTTTAACATGATGAATTCAGCTTAGATTGAAGAAGAAATTGTAAAAGATAAAGACGACATAATGGTGAAAGTCAAAGTAAAGCCAATCTGATGGAGCTTTCGCCCCAGCGGAACTCTTCTTCAGAGACAACCATTTCACAAAGCTACGTACTATACAGGATCCTCCCTTACTTTTTAGATCTAGACTTTCATCTTAGGCCGACTTTCTTTAGTCAGCAGGATGATCCCTTCTGATTCCCAAGAAAGAAATTCACCTCATCTCTTGGGTGCTCAGGCTGAAAGAGACAGGTTTTGCAAACAACCATTATTGAGCTTATTTGTGGTGATGGAACCTCACGGGTACCTGGCAGTAGACGAACACAGCTACAGACATGTCTTCAGTTCAAATGGACCTGTGGTGAAACACCTTCTTTGACACAGCCCAATAAAGCGAGCTCATAGCAATGTAACCAGAGAGGTGAAAGATTAGCTCATTCAAGAGACAGAGGTCTTCTCTTTTCACCTCTTGATGTGACAGATTAGCTCAGAGACAGAGTAAAGGCTGTGAGATGTGTGTTCACCATCAAACAGCCCCATCTTTCAGCAGGTAAGAGCAGTTATCCAACACCTTGCAAATGCAAGGGACAGGAAGCTTTGCAGGTGAATTTAAAAAAAAAAGCCAAGCACAACTCCAGTTATTAAAACACATGACTTCAGGTGTTTTCAAAATGCAGTGTTTTGGCTGTTTATACACTTACTGTACACAAAAACTAAAGCCTGTTTCCTGCAGTTCAACATGATTACCCAAGAGACTAGACTATTGGCTTCAATTCATCCTCCTCCAACGTCATTCAGGTTTCTCAGTGGCCTCACAAGCAAAGGCTCTTATGGACACACTCTGACACATCTGACCAGATGGAAAAAGAGGTAAATGGACTAACTTTCCAGGAGAAGAAAATAAAGCTTCTGGTCCTTCTTAAGATTCTGTGTAAAGAAGCCTGTTAGGCAAATCACTGTGTTAAGTAGTGATGAAAGGTGGAGAAAACCTGCTAGAACAGCTTTTGTTGAAATGGTAGCATTTATTCCTTAGAGCACTGAAGCTGTACCAAAACTTAAGGAATCATTTTACAGGCCGGAGTGCTTCCAACATTACAGGAAGAACGAAACTAATTTTCCTCATCAAGGAAAAAAATTAAAGGGATAGTTTGGCAAGCTCAAATACTTTATCTGCATTTTTACCCCAATAATGTTCCACTCAGAACATTACTCCATTTAAAGACTGGATACCTGTGAAAGCCCAAAGGCATTTCCAGAGGAGAAACAATTCCAAATCTGCTCTGCATGACTGCTCTATACTAAAATGCAGATGCCAGGTTCTGCCTGAACTCTGATTAAAGCCAACTCAACTGACTCTAAACAGTAATTTGTATCTGTTCTTTCATATGCTTACCCATATATGTTAGTTACAGTAACAATAGTTAGCATTGCCATTCTGAAGCAACAGAAGTCTCTGATTTTAGTACTCTTACCAACATGAACTACCCTAGTATGCAGAATGATAAAGGAGTCTCAGAACCAAGAGTCAATGTCCAAAATATGACTCTTTCCTCTGAAGTACAAAAGGTATCTAATGGTCCAAACAGAGGTCTCATGCTTTCTGTCCCAAATACTAAGCTAAGAAACTATTTAGATGAATACGGAAGAATTTCCAAGCTAAATTCCCATTTACAAACTACACAACCCCAGAGCAGGAGCCAGTGGGATGGTGATTTGCATCCCCCTGGCCTAGACGGTGGATGAGAACACTATTTGTAGTGGCATGTACCTCCCTGTACGAACAAAAACAGCTTTAAAATGGCTAGGGAGTACCAGATTTGACGCAAATATATTGTTATACACTGTATGTTAGAGCTTGAAGTAAAGGTCTAAGCACCAGGGCCCTCATGTGCTTGAAGAGATAATGTAGCACCAAGGTCACTCATAACCAACTGCACATGAGAAATGCACAGCAGAGACAGCAGCAGTTTCCCCCATGCAGCGGGATGCTAATCATACTCAGGAATTTAAGGTGAGCCTTGAGGGCCCAATACTGAACTTCTTACTGATTTTATTTGCATGTAACTCTACTGATTTAAGTTAGTTCCTCTCGGTTGAAGAATCGGTCTCTCCATGTCTTATACAGGATACCTTGTCTAATAAAAAAGGAAAACACCAGTGTGTATATTCAAAGCAGGGGGCAAGATGACAGACTTAACACAGGCAGCTTTTTCTTGTCCGTGACAGAGTTCATTTCAGACATTAGAGTACCCAGAAAAAGTAGAGTCCACTGAAGCTCTTTATTGCTCTAATCTAAGAGGGTTGATGGCCCTTAACCAGATCAGTTTAATGAGCTTTTGGAAGCTAAATCCTGGGAGAGACTACACAATGCATGTCCCACGCTTTCAGTAAATACCACTTCCAATCTATATGTGCTGGGCCAGAGGCAAAGCAGCAGCCCACAAGGAGTGCAGAATAGCAACGAAACTCTCTCTGAGGTAGAGAGGCATCTCATGGACGTGCTGGATGGGGCTCTGACAAGTATCAGTTGATGCCCAGATCAAGCCTTAGCAGTACAGCAAGACTCCTACAGCAGATGCACCCCAGCTCAAGGCAGGGAGGAACAGGGCTTTGGGTTCCTTTTCCACAGCGTGCCACCGATGACAGGGGAAATGTGAATAACTAGCAGCCTTTTATTACTTTACCAACTCACATGTGTGTGAACACAAAGCAAAGCGCAGGAGATTACAGGCAGATCTATGAAACATAGCAAAATCTTGGGATAACACTGACTAACAGCAGAGGCATATCGCTGGTGCTGCACCACTGAGAAGAGCACCAGCAGTGCAAACCCTGTGGCTCGGCATCTCCAGTCATCTCCAGTCGTGGATCCACCTCTGCAACTGTGAAAAGCTTGTTCTGGCCTTGGAGGATTCGGTTTTGCACTCCTTTGCAATGGCTTAACTGGAGTACAGCACACCAGCCAAGGTTGCTGCCCACTACAGGGACTGGGGAGATTTGATGATTTTTTTTGAACTGGGGTGGATAGAGCCTGCTTTGACAATGAGAAGAAATAACTTCCGAGACAAACAAAGTGTGTTTTAAACACCAGGAAAAAAAAAGGCAATGACCTATTGTCGTAGTTTCAGCCAAATTTCCCNTCCAGAACGCACGGTTTGGGATCAAAGGCAGAGAAACAGACAGGGTCTTCTGTGGACATTGGCCATTGAAAGAAAAGAGTCACCTGTCCTGTCTGCTCCTCCCTACAGGTGTGACCCCTCTACGCTTTTCCACTTCCGACCCTCCAATGAGGCAAATAAAGAAATTACCTGACCTTGGTTGTTCCAGCAATAAGTATAAGCAAGGGCCTCTCTGCACCATCCCTTGGTATAATCAGGTCTGATCACTGTGAGAGTGAACAGTTTTGTGAACAATATGCTGTTAATTTCAGAGTTTAGTTAGAAGAGGCCCAGCTAAAAAAGTAAAATTACAAACCAGAAAATTGGTTCATTTTACTTCAAACCAAGATACCCATCTATGTGGGAAGGCTTTGTCAGTTTTTTTATTTTCTTTTACAATTACATTAGTATAACTATAGCAAAGGAACGCACACACACCACTCCGTTTACATTGGATTAGCTTCTTACGTTAAAAAGTCTTCAGACAGGGCTGTACATTTTTTTTTCCTAAACAACAGCGTAACACTCTGGGTAGATGTTGCAGGGAACAGCATTCCCACACCAGATCCCAATCCAAACACTGCGAAACACCTGTGAGATGCTAAGGGGAGGAAAGGACTGGCAGACCTCACCCGCTGCTCTGAGGCTGTGTTGTTTCAGGGAGTTGACGCTATTTCCACATCGCTGACGGGCTGCGAGGAGGAAATCCTGCACACACCAGGATTCTGACTGGCACCATGAAAAAAAGGTAGCAGCAGCTGACTTGGAAGGGGCAGGTGTCCAAGCTTGGTATTTCTGTGGATGTCATCTGCTAAGAGGGCAGCTCTTTAGCAGCACCCAGCACAAAGTGGTTTCTGTTTCTATTTTCTCTTACGCTGTGAGGCTGGGTCTTTGGCTCCGTCTTTGGTACAACTGATGCCTCAGCCCCTGGCTTGATGCTGGGCGTGTCAAGCAGCTAGCAGCACCCAGAAGCCTTTTATTTCCTGAAAATCTCAATACTTCAAAGCAGCAAGTCCGGAAGTCCTCTAAGAACACCAGGGCAGAAGGGAGATGGCAAGCTTTCCCAGTCACTTTTTTTCCATTACATGGGTGGCTGGATTCTTTTTACATTTCTCCTCATTAACCTATCTTACAAATTGCGTGTTGGGAAGAAACACTACATTTACTAGTCTTCTCAATGAAGAATATATGAAAAAGCCAAGTAATACCTCAAGACGAAGAAGCCTCAAATATCATAAAGGAATTGAAGAAAACTGAGCTAAAGCATAGCGGTGATTCAATCATTACGACAACAGGTGCTGAATGGGTATGGGGAGCTGAGTAGGAAGTCCTTTGAACTCCTGTCAGCTGTCCAAAATTCCCCAGATTATCTACAAGAAATACAGGGGATGCAGACTCCTAGAAGGCCAGACTGTATCATACCCACCCCTCAGCTACCCAGCACAAAGGGGGCTGGAAGCCCTATGAGTTTACAATGATATAACAAGGGCTTCCCCTTTCACAACAGCCGGTGACAGGAGGTGTGACAGTGACTGAGAGACAGACCCTCTGGAAGATGCCTTGAGCCACAGAGACACATCCAATTAAAAAACATCACCATACTCTGCAGCTAACAGTATCTGATCAGTGAAGAAGAAAGTTCCCAGTTTTCACCAGATCCTCTCCCAAAGGAAGAGGAACATCCCATGTCTTCAGGAAATATGCTTCTTGGAGAAGTTAATAGCTGCAAAAACTTAAGAGTATTTCATTTGCACCTGCTGACTTTCTTCCAACCCACTTTTTGATGGGTGAAAATGCTGCAAAGGTATGTTGAAATCCTATGCTCTACATCCTATATATCCTGCACAAAAGAACTGAAAAGTTACTAACAGGATAAGTAAAATCACAGGCTAAGCTCTAATCTTAATTATGTTGTAATCAAAGAAGCATTAAAGACTACAGAGTCAGAAGAATGCTGGGTTCATACCATAGCAGTTGTAGCATCTGTGTAGGTGGATTAGAAAGTTATGGAAAGAGCTAAATTCTTGGCTAATATTCAAGGAGAGAAGCATTGCTAAGCTCAACAAGCTAGACAGCTCTCAGCATGACCCATCACGGTTTGTATAAAACATCTTTGATTTAGTAGACATGCTATTTCCTTTCCCTCTGATCTATTTAATGACCTTTTTCCAGGCTTTAGGAATCTGGGTACTCATTTTCTTTTGGACAGATTGAAAATGCAGTAACAAAGTCGGGGCAACAGAAGATGTTCAAAGACACAGCATTTCCAAAATGAGGAATGTATCCATAGGTCTGGGAAAGTGAAATACTTCAAGGGCAATTAGTAGATTTCTGATACACGCAGTAATGTCTTTCAATCAAAACTTTAGTAATCTGCTTCCTAGTAGGTGAAAAGTAATAGCTTGTATTTGCAGCAATTGAAAAAAAAAAATACACAAAACACCACAGAATAGATACTACGACTAAACTAGCTAAAATGCAGACAAAAGAATGTCCATAACAAAATCCAGGCTTCTGTCAGTGATGTTGATGTCATTTATACAAACTTCTTCAAATACACAAAGTTTCACATGAATCAAAGATTCTTCCAGCATCCCTGGGCTATCAAATGGGGCTTTCATTTTCCTGCCAGGGAAGCTGAAGGAGACCCTCAGTGAACTGATCAAAGCAACGATGGGCCTCAGCAGAGGCTCTAGCTCAGGATATACCAGCAGCTCTCCCAAGCTCTCAGATAACCCTTCTCATTTGGAGATCCTTCCCTTTTTACAAAGGCAGGGCTCGTCACTGCTCCATTTTACAGATGGTGAAAACAACAGAGAAAACCCTAGAAGGACTCCCCAAGAGAGAGCATGCAGACAGGGGTGGAAAGCCTCATATTTTGTGCCTGACTCTGTCCAGACCAAGAACTTACCAGTTCCTGGGTCTGTCCCAAATCAACAGCCACTCGCAATGCAACAGCTGAATGATGTTTGTTGAGGCATTTAAATATAGAGAAAAGAAACAAATACTGAAGATAAAAAGTGCAGTGGAAAAGTTTATAAAACTATGACCAGTACATAGAGTGTAAGCACTTTAGTTTATTCCAAGAATGTAGAACGTGATCCTAAATAATGCTAGGATTTTCAAAGATACATAACACAGACACATGGATCAAGCTTTATACAAGATTTCCTCATGTGTCTGGAAGCTCAAATCCTTGTCCATTTGTTTGGTTTGAACTCTATGTTCTTGCCTTGCTACGATCACTAGAGATTGGGGTTTTGGCCTTTGTGCCCAAGGATGATTTCATGCAATTGTAACTGTACCACCAGCAACATGTAGGTATCCAAATGTGCTCAGATCTGTAGAGCCTCTCAAACGCAAGGATCTGTAGACCAGCACTCAAAGCACTTCAGCAACAAGCAGGACATGTGCTGTACAAACACATCGGTTCTCTCTCTGGGGCAGAGAGGTTGCTCTTCCTGACTGATATTTGAACTCCTATTTGGAGAAGATGAAATTATGCAAACAGAGACTTCTGAGACCATGGATTTGCCTTGACAAGAACATTTTAGCTTTCTTTCCTCTCCCTGCAGCAAGCACTGGCGCCATTCGCTAGCAGAAACTCGAGTGCCACGTGCTAAGCATCAAAGCAAGTACATACAGCTTTTCTGGGTAATTTCTTCATGTTCCCAGAGAAGAGAGCAACGGAAGACATTTGGCCACTGTGGACGGGGTACGGTAAAATTCAGCACAGCGCTAAAAGCAGGAGCAATATACCTTCTGGCTCATGGGGAACAGCCCTCAAAACCTGACCTCAGGAGCTTCTCCCTGAAGTGCAACATGGAGCAGGATGCTGATGCTTCTTAGTGCTGCTGAATTCAGCTCAGCAAGAAGGGGAAAGCTCTCAGGAAGGAATGCTGTGTTTGCCAAACAAGGACAAGTTAGCACCCTACCGGGACACCAACCCGCGCAGTACCAGCATTTGTTTTGTTCCAGTAAGTCTGACTATTAGTCACATTTATGCTCCAACAGCAGCAGCCAAATGCTGTAGTTAGACATATGAGACTTGTACTGGCAATTCCAAAATCTCATTCATCCTGTGCCAAAATACAATGAATTACCAGTTACAGAGGGGGATCCCCACTCCATGAGAAAGGGTGATATATCGTTTCCAGAAATGTACCAGGAGCAGAGGCAATGCAGGACCTGACACCAGGCAGGGATGTACCATGGCGCAGTCTGAGAACAGACTTGTCCTCTGGAAACCCTTAGTTTTAGCAGAACAAGAGGAGGAAATGCCCTGAGCACTCCTCGCAAGGTCTCCACAGGAAGAGGAATCGATTGTGGTGTTGAACTGAGAAAGTGGCAAAAAAAAAATATCTGCATTCAGAACTAGAGAATCACAGCAGGGGCTGATATTTTCCAGTCTTCAGGCATGCAACATCAACACCTCAAGCTTATCCGTCAAGCATATAATAATAGTCTCTTTAAGCTCCTAAGGAATTGTCTGTATAGCGTATTGCAGAGCACAAAGACAGGAAACCGTTGGGAGATTTGGTGCTTTACTAAAAGGGGAAGCAGGGAACATGCCAAGTTTCATGTGAAAAAAAGATAATCACACATTGGATAACGCTGCAAAGGACATGGCTGCGATGCTGACGGTGGTTAAGCTATCACACCTTTTCAAAGAGCCACAACCAAGACGACAGGGTACCTGCAACAAGCATGCGGCAATAAACCTACCTCTATCACGCAAAAATCTGTCACTATTCCTGCTTGATTTTGAAGACCACTTTCATGCCAGTACAAGATAGAGGGAAGCACCCTGTGCACTTCGTTCTTCTGAGAGCAACAGTTCAGGATTCCAGGTAGGAACACTTGGTTATAAACAGAGAAGACATGGTTTAATAGGACTCAAACCCCGCTGCTCCTTTTAAATGAGAGATTAAGGATGTGAGTTTCGTTCACAGCACTTAACACTGTCATTACTGGACTTCTGGGGCTGCTCCAACTAAATGCTCCCTGTAGAACTAAACTCTTTCATTTCCTCCTGTTAGTCCTGTCTGGGGGCACAAGGACACAGGCTTTATGCTCCAGCAGACTCGAAGAAGGAACTACTAGCTCCAAGACTGACCAACAAGGAAATCACGAAACCAGAAAGGCCCCTTCCTTCCCAACGAGCTCTTGCCATTCACCTGCATTTTTCTGGTGTGAGGCTGGGGAAGAAGGCAAGCACCCACCCACAGCTCAGGAGAGGACAGGACACTTGTGACATTGCCACTTAATTCAACCATAAGGTATCCATGATGGTACGGCAATTAGCGTGTGGATGTGCTGCTGGAACAACCAGTGGGAACCCAGTGCAACCATCTTGCTGGTGGAGCTTGATCCTTCTGTGGTGTCTGGACTGATTCCCACTGCAAAGGAAAGCAGGGATAGGATGCGGCCCAGACAACTGCAACCTCAGGGCCACAGAAGGCAAAAGTAAGCAAGACCCTGAGCAGGATGGCACTGCCACAGCTTCTGCTGACTGAAACAAAGCAGAAGAGATGTCAAAGCCAGGACACACTCAGGGAACCCAGATGATATCTCAGCATCTTCTGAAACTGGAACTCTTCTATACTACGTGCTTTATTCAGTTCATATTCTTTCCCCATGAGGCTGAGCTAGATGCTGATTTGAATTTGCTTATAAATCTGTAGGATGACCCTCACTCTGTATACCATGAAACAGTAATTATTTTCATTTTGGCAACAGTTTATTAGTCTGTTACCAAAATGAATACCCTGTCCTCAATACCTGTTTCTTAAGTCTGCCCAAGTAAGAGAATATTCTATAAATATATCTCTGTCACCTAGCCAATACACTCACTTTATTTTCTGTAATATTGGTGTACTTCGATAGCTCTTACACTATAAATACTTTGCAAGTCTGTCTCAGACAAGAAATTCATTTTCTGTATGAAAGGCAAATAGTAGGATAGATGTTCATGTAGCACAGTGAAAAATGAAGCACTGCAAACACATCATTGCCAACTGGGCAATTATCGTTTCTTCACTTGGCAAGAATTTGTGAGTTAGGTATGAAGTTGCCAATGTTCCCTCTCCCCTTTTTCTTTACCCTTCTAAACAGGAAATCCCAGAGAAGTCTCAGAAAAGTACACTACTAAATGTGGGTTCTGAGAACCAACTTAAGATTTTTAAAGGATTTTAATTTATTATGGGTCATGACCACTTCCACACGGCCCAGTACTCATTTTACTGCAGCTTCCTTCAAAAAATACCCATGGATTTTCATTTAATTTTATGTTTAACCTTTGCATCCCATTTCAAAAGTGCTTATGTTATGCAGCATGAGTCTAATCATTACATTCTGCCTTACGTAAAGCTGCCAAAATCCAGGATTAAACTGCACTCAGCCAAATTTCAGATTGCTTCTTCAGGAGAGCACAGCTCAGAAGTGGTTCAAAAGCTGCTCCCTCAGCAGAAGGTGGGGTCCTCTCAGGCAGCATCCCACCACAGCCAGCAGGTACAACCTGCAGGCACCAGCACCAACAGCTTTAAAATAACTTTGCATGCATTCCATTCCAGATACTCACCAGAGAAGATCAGAAAGATGTCACCTAGCTTCTTATTTCAATCCTCATCTGACTACAATAAAAATATTAGGAGGAAAAGAGGGGATGGGACTTAAACACACCACACAAACCAGCTTATGGGTGTCTAGTTTTTCTTATGCCCCTACGCTTATCTAAGTCCACAGAAGAAGAGTGGTGTCTCTAAAAGACCAAAAAGATTGATCTAATTGGGATTAGGAAGGTGGTTTTGTTCCTCAGGATGAGGCTCATCCTTTGCATTCCAGGTTTGTAGAGCCCTGTGACGTTTTCAAAGGATGAGAACTCAGATGCAAATCTGTAGTGATGAGGTACACATTCACACTCGCTTGTGGAAACACCTTCCCTAGCGTTCACTTCTCTGCATTTTATTTTTCCTTTAGCTTCCCCACTTCCTTTTCTCCTCAGTCTTTGCCAGGGAGTTCTTCAGCATTGCTTGCTCATTTGTTTTGCTTTTAGGGTGTTTTTTTCAGCATCACAACAACATGTGATCGCAATAGGACAAATCAGAATAAAGAAAAGCTAGTGGCAGATGTCCAGGGAAGAGTATAAAAACACAGAAAGCTTACACGTCCACATCATACCCCCTCGCAGCAGCTGTTTAGGGACTTTGTCAGGAAAGTAAGGGGTTTATCCATTCTCAAGAGTTTTTTCTGTCATCAATCTAATTACTTTTTCAAACCCATACAAACTGGCATTCACAACATCCTGTGGCACTGAGTTTAGGACAGTGAAAAATGTTTGGTTTTTTTTTTTTTTAAGCTTACCACCTACTACTTTCATATTTACCACGAGAAACAACACATTGCTGTTCCCATTCATCATCAGCATGCTGCTCCCGATTCACACAGGCCTCCATTGTGCTCCCCTCTCAGCTGCTTCAAGAAGTTTTGAGTTCAGTTTGATCAAATCCTTTGCCAGTGAAGCTACTATACTGGGGATGGAGAAGACAGGGTCTGGATGCTGTAGTGAAGCATTTCAGTAATACAGTGCAAGTTTCTGTCAGAAAATCTTTGATTTTGCCTGCAAAGGCTTAGGCTGGGTCTTTAGTAGAGACTCTTAACAGCACAGGCAACCAGGTGATCTCGTATTTACTGCACAAGACTTGGAGGGAGGAGGCGGGGGGGATAATAAAACATACTTCTCTCTAAGCTTGTTTTGGGACTTGAGGCAACTTAGGTTTTATTTTAATGTACCAGGTTATCACGTAGCCCTTGTAAGGCTAGAACAGCCACTTTCTGAAAGATAACAAGATATTTTGTTGGAAGAAGCTGGAGAAATGCTCCTAGATGCAAGTCTCCTACACAAAGTCCCTACCTTTCATATTAAAGTGTACTAAGCCAACAAGCCTGGTTATTAAGAACTAGAAACTGCTCTAAAAATATCATTAAATACTTAGAAAGTTAGCTCTTTATTTAAATTTTCTTAGTTCAGATGGGAACTCATTTTAGCAGAGTTATGTGAAGATGTGTAACGCAGTTACAGAGCATTAAACATACCACATTCCTTTTGCATGATATAGAAAAAGAATCAGAGGCCATCATCAAGGAGATATTCTGTAATACCTGTGCAGTTAATTCAGGTTGTAAATCCTCCCACCCTTGTGTTCAGAAGGAGAAAGAAGACTGCTGCTCCCAAAAAGCACTGTAGGCCCAGCTCAGAATTTGGTAGCACAGGTCAGACAATGACTTTCATTCAAAATTGTGTCTAGACGTGAATTGTCAAGGACTAGCATACAAGTAGGCAGGGAACATAGTGTGATGCCTGCAGGAAATCAGTTTGCTTAACACCTCCCACTGCCCAAATACACCACCTACACCCCCAACTCCCCCCCAAAACACCCACTTGCCTCATTTAAAATAAAAAATGCCATACAATACACATTCTGTTCATCAATTCCTATTAAGAACATAGGAAAGAAGCTTTAACTTGAGGTTAACTTTAAATCAAGAATCAAATTTTGTAGCTGCATTATTTTGGGGTGTTTTTTGGTATTTGCTTTGTAGCTGTAGATGGCTGGTGTGAGGTTCAGATTGAAGAACTCGCAAAGCTGCTTAGGGTTCTGAGCCCTTGAGAAACTTCGTACAACACTCTCACTTTCCCTCCCCTCCCCCAGAGATGTGCTCAACTGGTTACACAGGCATCCATAGTCCACCACAGCATGAAAGGAACCAGATCTGTAACTCTTTTCCATAGCCCATCATCTTCCTTTTTCCTTGAAAGGAGATGTAAATTCAGAGGCTGCTATGATTCTGAGCCGACCGATGCCCGGCAATGAGAGCTACCTCATTACCGAGAAAAAGATGCAGCCTGACAGAAAAGTGTATTTCTCCTGCACCACTCAATGCTCATGGCTAGACCCAACTGTGACACAGAAATACCCTGTCCCCTGCAGCACAACATGCTGCATGCTCTGCACAGTGAACACAGAGGTCTTCTGCAGCTTTAGGCTTCACCTGCTATGGCCAATAGTAGTATTTCAGGATGCTGTAAGGCTGAAATATCAAATCTTTGATCTTGGCTCTATCATTTGAATTGGTAATTACATTAGAGGCATTGGTTCTCAAGAGAGTCATTTGCAGGATGATGGTGACAATTTGGCCCCATTATGGAAAACCCTTCAGTAGATGCACCGTTGTTCTGTACCATAAAGGTCAGCACTGTCAAAAGACACTTCAGGAAGCCTTCAAGGCAGATTTGTCCCAGTATTATCTTATCCAGCCCTCAGCTAGAGATGTCTCAAATGGTAAATGAAGAAAAATAACAAATAAATTATATTTTCGGAACAGCAGTTCTCTGGTCAACTCAGTTCACCAAAGTTTAGCTGCAACTCTTCAGAGACACATGTATTAAGCTTAATTAAAACCCAAATATACAGTCTGGTTTATTTGAACTATGTTTGGTGACATATCACCAGCCCACGAACTTTTCCTCCCTACATCAAATTTTGACTCTAGCATATGCAATACTTCATTTTGTGCAAACAAGTCTTCCTACGGGATAAGGATCATTACACTAAATTATCATTAATTTTAATTACCATGCTATCTAACTGTGGATATTTTGCCCAGCCCTAAAGATATGTTTTGTTTCAAACTACAAAGCAGTCTCTCTCTTCTAGGACTGTTTTTAAAAGCCATGACATTTATTTAACCCTAATGACAATCAGTACAAAGGAGAAAGCTAAATCACACCACTGAAATGGTAAACACCAAGTTCCCAGCAGTGTTAATCTTTCTCTGATCCCTTCTTCCAAGAGGCTGCTCCTTACAATCTGATCAAACTTGAAAGCCCAACAAGTACTTTTGGAGATTAGCTGGTGAAGCAGAAAAGAGTGTGAGTTCGGGTGGACAGCAAGTATAAGAGAAGTGTTTCATTGCACAAATTTCTTCATGCTCAATCCCCCTCCTCTCTATTAAAGGTGTTTTATATTGCTTGAATGACAATCTGTATTGAATTTCCATAACCCCTCTTCTGTCAACAGTCAACAAAGGTCATTACTGACACAGGCCTTAATTTAACACTGACAAAGCAGAAGATGATGGAGGAAGACAGGTAGCCAGGGTCCCACTAGCTCTCTTGCACCCTTTATGTCACATGAAACACTTAAGAGTTTTTCACTTAGCTTGAGGAAAATTGAATAGAGAAGGGCGCTAGAGACAGGAATGGGACAATACGATTTTGGAAACGTTGACAGATGAGGATGGGGATGCTTTAGGTTTTGGCTACTTTTGGGGATATTAGGACTTAAAGATACAATCATGTATCTTCAAGATATAATAATGTATCTTCTCATTGTTCTTACTTGTCAGAAGTATTCTGAGGCAAGTATCACTGCCTGAATGACTAACAATCAAAAGACTAGCATTAGACCTTGAGCGTAATACAGTGCTACAAAGTACAGACGGTATAGAGTCTTCTCTTCTCCAGGCTGAACATCCCCCACTGTGTTCACACAAGAGGTGCTCTAGCCCTCTAACATCTTCATGGCCCTCCTCTGGGCCTGTTCCAACAGGTCGATGTCCTTCTTACGTTGGAGGCCCCAGAGCTGGACACAGTACTCTGGGTGGGCTCTCATCAGGGCAGAATCACCTCCCTCACCCTGCAGGCCACACTGGTTTTGATGCAGCCCAGCATACAGTTGGCCTTACAGGCTGCGAGTGCACACTATCAGCTGGCATCCAGCTTTTCATTCACCAGTCAGCCCAAGTCCTTCTCAGCAGGGCTGCTCTCCATCCTTTCATTCCCCAGCTTGTACTGATATCAGGGGTTGCTTCAACCCAGGTGCAGGACCCTGCACCTGGCCTTGTTGAACCTCATAAGGTTCACACGGGCTGACTTCTTCAGTCTGTCCAGGTCTCTCTGGATGGCATCCCGTCCCTCTGGCATGACAACTTAGAAGACAAACGGTGTCTGTCAAGCTCTGCACCCAGATTTAGCATGTAGGTAAGGCATCTGCCTTTACATAGTCTGGGGTTTTTTTTTCTAAGAATAAGCACTCTCCAGTGGAATTCATGCTCTAGTCTTATACATCTGTACAACCTAGAATTAGGCAGTCTCAGGTCCTCTTACAAAATAACCTTGGCCTGATGCTTGTACCCATTGAACTAGAGCGGATGTTCTCTACTTGTGTTTTTATGAGAAGAGCTGCTTCCAGTCCTGGATGTTATTTGATCTGGAAACCAGATATTTTTTTTTTTTTAATCTTTTTCACTGTTTGTTCTTCTGAAAGTCTAACTGTTATGGTCATGCCTTGATAGGAAAATTCTGACATTTTAATATCTGTTCTCTCACTACTTTGTAGTAGCTGGAATTAAGTTCTAACAAATAATTTTAATATTTAGATTTTTAATAGCTTCACAAAAAACCAACACTGCTTTAATTTTAATTACTTGTTTTAGCAATACCCCTGTCAAAAAACAGTGAGAGGAATAGCAATTTATTCTCAGGATTATTAATGCAACTCCATTACACAGACTGAACTTCCTATTCCTCTGAATCTGCCTTCTCTCACTCGTGTTCCCTGCCTCCTTTTTAAGGGAAACCGATGAGTATCCTTCTGGAAAGGATCCCTGCTCAATCTTACATTCACAGATCATGAAGCCAGAATAAAAAAGGGAAGACAGAGAAATGAAAGAACAACAACAAAAGGTTAGAAAACCTAAATTCTTCCACATCACCATTCTACATCCAAAGTCAGTGAACTCGCAGATCTGACCCACAAACGTTAGTCAGAATCAAATCAGCCGGATGAGAAGTGCTGGAGGTAAACCAGGATGCCCTGAGTAATTCCATTTATCTTCCATTTGCCTTTTGTGAAAAAATAAACTACCCCAAGTGCACCCCAACCAGGGGTAACTCAAAACAGAGCTATGCACCACAATTCTTACCTCACATCTAGCACAGAAATGAGATGTGGGACCCACAAAGAAAATGGCACACTTTTAAAAATGAACACTGCAAATCCTTCTGTTTCTTAAAACCAATGCACATCCCTTCCCACTCCAGTGCTCTGGCATAGTGAAGGCTCTGCAGGGGTCCCTGGGAGCAGGCAGGCTGGCGCTTCTGTGGACAGGAGTGGGGCATTACCCTTCGCGGGAGACAGGTCTTGCTCCTCCAGAGCTGTCTGAGCATTCCTGCTGTTCTGGGCACTGTAATTTTCTTCACTCTGGAGGTCTATTTTAAGGTCTGAATTGGGTTCTGTGGAGTTGGACTGTTAGTAATACATCTAACAATCTGCAATTTTGTTTCTTTGCAGAAAGAAGATTCACAGCAGTTTCCAGTACAATGATTTTACAGGCCTGTTTTTCAACTTGAAGCAGGGTGTGCAGGACTAAACCCAGAGACATGAAGGTGGTTGATGGGGCTGATGAACTGGTGGACTGGGCACCAATGACATTCATCACTTGACAGAAGAACTGAAAGTAAAACTGGGATTCATCCAAGGAGGGATTGCTCATTTCTGAGAATTAAGTCAAAACATTTACTTCCTAGTTAAATCAATCCTGAGATCCCCGTAAGACTTTCTGGAGTATGCTTCCTACTTACAGTCCTTCACAGCTCAGCTGCACCACTCACCTCCATCTCGCAGACTTCACCTCAGCTTGCTTAGGAGAACCTTGCACCTATGCTAATCTTTGCATCTGTGCTTTGCCACGCTTATACCTGCAAGCTATATGTGATATCCTAGGAATTACTGTTCATAACTGCCCTCTCTCTGGTAAACCCCCCTTTGAGCACCAATATTTTACAATCTTTTTTCTTTTCTTTTTTAAACTCAAATGCCCTTTCTGGAAGCAGAATATCTCAGTCCAGAAAAATAACTGTCGGAGGCTTTTTGTTTTAGTCAAAATACTTGGATTCAGGAGAATGACTACAGCACAGGTCTTGCCACCCTGAAGAACTCTGCCTCACATAACAATCGTTCATCTGTGCTTTTTTCCCTCCCAGTTATAAAATACATCATCTACCACTACCAACAGAACCACCAGGACTTCCATACCACTCGGTGTTTCAGTTTTATAGTCTCAAGCATTTCTACAAATGCTGCTAAAATCCAAACTGTAAAGGACTGAAGCATTCAACTCCATGCTTATGCTCATAGTACAATGCCAGACTATTAAAATATGTAGCTTAAACCTTTTTAAAGCATGCTACTGTAGAGGTGCAGTATCAAACCTTTGCATTTCACAGCTGACTGAAAAATTAAGGAGGATTCTCCTTAGCCCTCTTTAGATTTGCCTAGATACTGGAGAAATGACAAACTAAGCCATGAAATGATGCTATAAAAGCACAATCTCAATAGGTCTAGGAACTCTCATTTTAATCTGTGTTTTCCTCCTCAATTTTGGTTTGCTGTGAGCAAATCCCTTATGAACTGCATGTCAAGACTTTTCTATAATGATCGAGTGAACAAGTATTATTTATGGCAAGATTTATATAACTACCTGCACGTGGGAAGCTCAGCACAGTGTATTTTTAGCATCTGATACTGCAGGCTTCAAAATAATGACAAAACCTGAATGTTTAAAGAAACGAGGTCATAGCTCAGAATTCAGCTTTCACTAAATGCTGTTTCAAAGCATTTCCTCTGTATATAGTTACAATTAAAAGCTTTGTGGATGCTGTGGAAGCCTGACTACTTTCCCCCAAAATCATACAATTTGTATTACAGGGGCATTGGAAGGCTAGCATTTTGGGCACTGTGCAAACCACATGATAAGAGGAATTGCCTCCCTCAGAGAAGTGTTAAACCAAACAAATAGGACCAATAAAGGACAGAGGTGTGAAATGAAGAAACAAGGGGGTGGAGAGACTAATACCTACCCAAGCACCACTGAAAAGCCTTGGCAGAGGCTCAAGCCTTTCAAGCCCCAACATGATGGAGCTCTTCGATAGGTTTGTCTTTAGTAACTTCAAATCTCTTTCTGTACCTTCTGGCCTGACACAATACACTTTCTCTAGTGGAGATAACGATGGTGTAGTTTCTAGATGAATACTACATCCCATACTAAAAACACACATCAACACCTTCGTCTTTAGAATTTGCAGTACATGGGGTATAGAGCAGTAAAAAAAAAAAAAAAGAAAAAAGTCACATCACCAGAGCACAAGCCAGAAAATGGGTCAAAAGTCAAAAAAGAAGATAAGAGAAAGCCTACTTCTGTTAAGCCTGAAGAAACATTCACTGTTTGTAGGATCTACCTTTACAAAAAGAAAAATGGATTTTCCTATAAAGGCTAACCAAGTATGGAAAGTTATTAGAAGAAATTCTCTTGGACAAAATAAAAAGAAAAACAAAGACTGCCCGAGAGCATAGAAGGAAAATGGATCAAAACCAGCTGCATATGATGAGACATTAAATTCTATATAAAATGCATTTGTTTTACTCTTCAGTTCCAGGCAGGCTCTTACTTTCACTGCAACTAAAAAAGCACTAATGATTTGATGCAATTCACTAACTTATATCGTTAAATATATACCTAAAATTTGGTATATTTCTATTTAGGAGATAAATTTTGTTTAAGGATTCTTTCCTATTCCTAAAACAGAAAGAAAAAATATTGTGATTATAGGATTAGATAGAGAACTATGGCTGGAGGTTTTTTTTCCTACAGATAAAATTCTTGCGGTAAATTAGAGATATAAACAGGGAAGATAAGACACGTACTGCCGGTTTCAGAGAAGTGTGTGCATGTCTAGATGTGATTCTTGTCCAGTAAACACCTATCGTGCTTTGAATCCCAGCTCTGTCTCAGTACGAGCTGGTTTTGTTTGTGCCAATGTTCAGGCTCCAACAAAAGGTGAAACAGCCAATGCAGACAGAATCTGTGTTAAAAGAAGACGGGACAGGAAAATGTGACTGTGAAGTGACCTTAACTTGAAATTAGAAGGGATTCTCAACTATTTAGGAATCCAGTCTCTTGAGTCACCTGCCAGTTGGAATAAGGTGGGGAGAAGAGGGAAAACTTGACTGCTCTTTCCACTAACACACCCCTGGGTTCTGGAATGGGCTGGATGATGAAGTGCCTACAACAGGTGGGCCAGGACTCGGTAAGCCTAGCTATGCTGGGTACGTTGATAAGCCTGGATACCGAACTAACACAGCAAGTCTTTTTTCCTTGTCAGAAGGGTAAAAAAAAAAAAAAGGAAGATATGGTGTGTGTAATCAGTCTGTCTTGTCTTGCACTCTTTTTTGTGTTTTGGGGGAGAGAGGCAGTCTCACAGGTGCATATATATATATATATATCCCTTGTTGAAGCCGTTTCAGCTACTTCCATTCTTTTCCTTCCGCATCTCTGGGCTTTCTATGATTTCTCCCAGGCTGGGGTTTAACGTGATGAAGGGCTCAGCAGCAATTCTGCTTTTATTTGTTCTTACATCCCATACCCCATAAACGCACATTCCAGCCTGCTTGTTTTGTGCTTTCAAGCCTTGGCATACTGCCCCTGAGTTGTCCTAGGGTATTTGTGGGCCATGCTGGAAAATACACCAGGGGAACCATCCCAGAGTAAAAATAAAATGATGACTGGGAGGGGGTAGGGGGCAGGTTTTAAAAGATGGATTAGTTGTCCGATCCAGTTCACTAGATGAAGAAGCGGGAGGGGTATGGAGGTGTGTGGGTAACAGAACACAGCAAAAATATGTTAGATGGCTACTGCTGCTGCATATGCACAAAGACAGTGCCCGGCAGACAAACCTTCACAAGTCAACCATGTAAGGTCCTCCATCCCAACACCTACCTCCACAGATCAATACATGCCTGTGTTTGGCACAGGGTGCGCTACTGTTTCATCTACTCAGTTGCATAAAGAATTTTAAAAGCTTATCCAGCCATTTAAATGGTGATACCAGTTGCACATCTTCAGCTTGTTTCACAGAGGATTTCTCCTAGTTCACAACAGTCTTTGAAAACAATCACTCTAAGGAATAAGGCAAGGGAAGAGGCAAAGTGTTGGGTGATCTTAGCTCAGGACAGGCGTGCACTTGCAAATAGCTGCATCCATGGAGCAGTCCCTGCCAGAGGTGCAATTACTGCCTGGAATGGTTTCCCTGCCCCAACACCTGCATAGATGTAGTTACACAGAGTAGAAAGGTGCATTCTTCTGGTACGGTTCATCCCTCCTCCCACGCAGGAAGTTGTGTAAGAGCTGTCATTCACTGGAAGCAATGGAAAGCAACACACCTAATGTTGGCAAGCCCTCGGACCCTCCAAGACAGGACTCTCCAATAACTCCAGCCTCCCACCAGCGTGAGCACAGTTTTTACTTTTGCATACTAACAGCTTTTAGTTTACAGCTATTCTAAGTCCTTTAACGTTAAGTTGAAAACAAATGGGTGAGCCAAACTGCCTGCAACAGGACTTGCACTTTCATCACACGTGTGAAGCAAGATGCTTTTTAGTGAAGCATAAAGCAAAGCTCCTTTACTCTCATCTCATGTACATGTCCAAAGAACAAGTCACCTTTCTCCCTGTGACTCTTTGGCCCACAAGCTATGGAGTAAAAGTAGGAGAGAAAGGGTAGGACGTATTTTCCTGTCTCCTCTTCAAGTTCTGAAATCTCAAAAATGCTGACTCTCTCCACCACCCCTTTTGGGTTCATTACAAATGATCATTTCTTTGATGAAAATAAAATTGATATTTTCTGATGTCTTCTAACATTATTTTCTTTCAAAATACTGACAACAAAAAGCAATTACAATCAGCTCTAGTGCCTAAGACATTTACTTTCCCACAGCACAGGACCTTGAGGGGCAGCATCGCACTTACAGCGTTGCCTGTATTTCATAAACAGCCCATAAAAAGGGAAAGCATCCAAACATTGCAGGGCAGTGTTGGAAGACACAGCACTTGCAAAGATTACAAAACCTAGCACAGCCCTGAGCACTTCTGCAATCTAGGTGAATATGTTTCAAGAGTTAGCAGTTTAACTACCTGGTAGCCTAACAACTGCTTAGAAAACTCAGTTTAAAAATTCATAAACTCAATAAAATATCAGTGTAGATTTCAATCCCCAACCTCACATTAGACTCTTGGTGGCAAAGGCAGCAAAAATCAACCAGACGAAAATCCATCTGCAATCTGTCACACCTGCACGACAACCTAGAAGAGATCTATGCAATGCCAAAGAATTTATGATAAGATTCATTTCCCTGCAGCAAAATACAAATAAAGTGCATTAGAACAGGCTAGCTTTCTTGGTGGAAGCAGCTTTCCCAAACTGCATCTGCCTTCCTGCCAAAACCAGCAGGTTTTTTTTAAATGTTTTCTTAAATAGGAACTAAAAATCTGTCCCCCAAGAGCAACAATAGCATCAGCAAATTACACAGTACAAGAAATCAGTTGGTGTGATACACTTCTCTCCTTCTAGAAAACCAACACTAATTGCCCAATACTGAAGTAAGTGCAGTTTATTCCCTAGCAAATGCTTGTGAGGATTCCCAAATCAGCAATTAGCATCTGTCCCATTGTGCTTCTCTGCCTAATATCTTATGCAAATTATACAATTTATAGCTTTAGATTTAATGTGTGGTTGCCTAACTAATGCCGCAGGGCAAGAGGAGCCTGCCGATTCAGGAATGCATTGCTCAACTGCCTCAACCTTGTGAAGCAAGTGACAAACTCATTCCATGGATTTCTCCACCAGGGAAGAAGTATTTGCTCCTGCTGTGACACATCCACAGGAACAGGTGCAGCCAGCCCACAGCTCCTCTCTCAGCATCCCAGAAAAGCAGAATGAAGCCAGCTTCGGCCCAGAAGTCATACGGCCAGAGTAAAGTGACTGTGGCCAGCTAAAACCTAAATATATTCAAGCCTGGCTGCATTAAGCCATAGAGACTTTGCTCAGTGGGAGCCCAAGACTCAGACTGCTTAGCTTTTATGCCAGCACAGGTAAGCACACACGTTACATGTCTCCTGTGCCGGCCCAGCACAGGACAAGTATCTATTAACATCTTTCAGCATGAGTCCGTTAAGCTCCTTGGCTCAAGCTGTCAACAGTTAACACTTTTCATTCTGAAGGACAATCAACATCAGGAAATACTGGTCTGGAAAAGACCTCACACCAAGTTACCCACCCCACACCCACTGCATTCAGGCAAGATGAAATGCTAATGCCAATACTGACAGATGTTTATCTATCGAATCCAGGCTTAAAACCTCCAGTACAGCAGGTTCATAGCTACTGCACTTGTTTTCCTCAGCACCACAGTAGCCTTGCAACTAAAAATCTTATCGTAGTTATCTCCTCCTCCTCCTGGTGTTCAAACAGCACACTTACGGGCTTCCCAAGCCCTGAATGATCCTTAAAAGGTTCCCTTGGTGAAGCAGGGAAGTTTGGCTGGCATTTTAGAGATCAAGAGAGCAAGCTGAGCTGTTGTCAATGCACTGAAACTCAGCAACAGAGATCAAAAATGCTTGGTTCCTGGCCTTGAGGCTCTATATGCTGCATTTGATCAAAAACATCAGGTAAGCCAAGTCAAACCAGCCTATTTGAAAAGCTTAATCCCTCCAGACTTGGCTGCAATGAAACTGCACTGGCATTACAGACCCCACAATCTCAATGCCATTTTCTGGCAGAATTCAGAAATTCCCTTAACCTATGCCTTGCCTGCAATGCTGCATGTTGATTGGTGGTATTACACATGAACCTGGACTAAGCACAGGATGAGGCTCAAATTCAGCGTCCCTGTTACTCATCTGGATGGGCATCCTATTCTGTCCCACCAGCTTCCTTAGTTGCTGGTGTATTGACATGCTCCCAGTTTTAAGTGAAGAAATTGATTCACTGAAGTTGAACTTTCTCACAGGACCAAAATCTCAGTGGAACTTCAAATATTAATAAAAAATAAATCCAAAAGGACATAGCTCCTGCTGGATGTTAGTATCTTCCATGGCCTTCATAATATATTTAGCATCTCTTGCCCAAGGGAAGGACCTTATTCAGAATATTCACATACCCTTGTCAGTAATGACGCACGGTGGGTAGATGTCTGCAAGACTGACACTTTGCACCTCTGCAGGATAGATTTTACTCCTGGCTGCACACTGGCACGCAGAGCAAACACCCCCATGGCATTCTCAAGCTCATTAAGAAGGACCTGGAATATGAACACTCCCTTGTGTAGGAATCCCAATGCCACATCTAGAGTTAACCTGCTCAGCAACAGCTGAGTGCCCCCTTCCCTCCCTGCCCCGGCAGACACTAAAGAAGTTGGCAGCTGAGCTCCAGCTATTCTGATCCTGGGCCAAGCTCATTAGGGAGGGCAGGAGGGTGAGACCTGTTAAGCACTGTCTCTTCAATCACTTTTTACAGGGGAGATAAATTTTGCAGTGGTCAATCTTCCTCATGATTTTGCCAGGCAGCAAGGGAGGAAACGAAACAGAAGTTTTACAAGTTGCAAAGTCCCAGCGTGTGAAGCAATGCCCTGTCCCAGACAAAGCACTGGCATGACCCAGAGGACAATCTGCTTCACAGAATCACAGAATCATAGAATATCAGGGATTGGAAGGGACCTTGAAAGATCATCTAGTCCAATTCCCCTGCCAGAGCAGGAACACCTAGATCAGGTCACACAGGAATGCATCCAGGCGGGTTTTGAGTATCTCCAGAGAAGGAGACTCCACAACCTCTCTGGGCAGCCCGTTCCAGTGTTCCGCCACCCTCACTGTGAAGAAGTT
Source organism: Nycticryphes semicollaris (assembly GCA_013400055.1). Classification (NCBI taxonomy): domain Eukaryota; kingdom Metazoa; phylum Chordata; class Aves; order Charadriiformes; family Rostratulidae; genus Nycticryphes; species Nycticryphes semicollaris. The sequence goes on along the minus strand of VXBJ01003125.1, from coordinate 283,043 downwards.
TTTCCTCATATTTAAGTGGAACCTCTTATGTTCCAGCTTGCACCCATTGCCCCTTGTCCTATCATTGGCTTCTGAGAAGAGCCTGGCTCCATCCTCCTGACACTCACCCTTTACGTATTTATAAACATTAATGAGGTCTCCCCTCAGTCTCCTCTTCTCCAAGCTAAAGAGACCCAGCTCCCTCAGTCTTTCCTCATATGGGAAATGCTCCACTCCCTTAATCATCTTTGTAGCCCTTTGCTTGATCCCTTAGTAAAACAAGACCTAAAAGACAGTATTTTTCAAGGTTGCTCAGCATCATTAAGTCCTTGCCACGTATTCTGAGTGCCTGCCCCGTGGTGCCACCGTTCTCTGCCCTCATGCACACCCCCTTGCCCTGCTCCACAGGGTTTCATGGGGGCTTTAACATAGCTGAAAGAGAGCGCTGCTGAAGGAAAAATGGTCATAATCACTTCATCCAGCTATATTTCTGAAAGAATAACAGTTTTAAGGCTGTATTTGAAGTTCCCATTTAACACGTGGAGCCCTCATAATAGTTAACATAAAATCCCAAGAGTTTATTCACAAGACAGTAAGAGTGCCAAAATGTTACTACTTTGCACCAGGTTTAAAATTTATGTAGAACTAGGAAATGCTTTAAGTCATCACTACACTTTCAGGCATTCATGCTTCCTGAGTGATGAAAACTCAACACAGGAATTACCAAACATATGGAGACCATGGTAGAAATCATAGTCATCTCCATTTCAGCCTCTTGGCAGTGGATTTGAAATCAGAGAAAAGGAATGTATACTGTACCCCAACATAGTCCAAGTTATGGAGTTCATAAATGGAGTCTCTTTCTAACATCCATCAGTTAGTATTACACGCCCCAAATCATGATAGTTTGTAAATATCTTAAACCTAACAGTGAATGTTTCCTTTTTCAGTCAAGTTATGACCTTAAGTTGGTATTTTATGGTAACTGCACAGGTATTCAGTGAGACTCTGACATGGTAGAAGAAGAAAAGAACATTCCTCCACTTATTCCTATTTTATTTGCTCAGGTTTTTGTTCCATCTCTGCTAGCCCCAGGTTTATCTCGCTCTCCCCTTACATGGCTGTTTCTTGGCACTGACCATGTCCCTTTTCTCCAGGTTTCCTCTCCTGCATATTTTTAAATTCAGGAAAGCAGAACTGAAAACAGTCTTATGGGGAAAGAACAAACTTTATTTCCATAACTGTATGCTCAGTATCTTCAATGCTATTTTTGGCCACCATCATCTTTTTGTTTGGTTCTGTTGGCATGTTCTCTTCAGACTACTGAGGCAGAGGGGGCAGAAGTTTCCACTGAGCTACCCACTGTGGCGCTGAGATCTTTCCTGAGCAGTGAGTCAATGTAGAATTTAACAATGCATGAGCTGTTCATATTATTTCTTTATGGACCCAAGAGACTGCAATAATTTCGATCTATCATCATGCTGACTCTTCACTGACTTGTGGCAGACCTATCCAATATTGCTATCTCTGACTGTCTGGAAAAAACTAAACAATCTGTATTTGTCTGAAAAATTTGCCATCCATGTGTTCATCTGCCTTTTCAAGAGTTATTAATAAATGTCCTGAAATGCCACTCGTATGGGTTGCTTGACTTGCCATATTGAAAGCAGTTTATTTATCTCTATGTCTTTGGTCTCTGCCTCGCACTTTCCAATGTTTCAGTTTACTTAACATCTGCCCTCAAAGGAGTAATTTTTCTTTCTTTGAAAGTTATTTCAATGTGTTGACCTGTTTCCAGCTATCAAATCTTTGGCTGAGAGCTTTTAAGTACTCCGATAGGTCAAAAGGCCTATTAGAGATGGGGAGGGATTCTTTACCAGGGAATGTAGTGATAGGACAAGGGGTAATAGTCTTAAACTGAAAGGGTGGAGATTTAGTTTAGTATCAGGAAGAAATTCTTTACTGTGAGGGTGGTGAGACAGTGGAACTGGTTGCACAGAGAAACTGAGGCTGCCCCATCCCTGGAAGTGTTTGAGGCCAGGCTCGATGGGGCTTTGAGTGACCTGGTCTAGTGGGAGGTGTCCCTGCCCATGGCAGGGGGGTTGGAACTCAATGATCTTTAAGGTGCCTTCCAACCCAAACCATTCTATGATTCTGTGAAAAGGCCTTAAAGGCAAACAAAGCAACATGGCCACACACACACTGTCAGATTACTTTAACCTAATATAGCAAGCAGTGATTCACTCTCAGCTTACAGAATTAAACATGTTGCATATTGCCCTACAAATGCCACAAGTTCTGAAACACGGTCTGTGTATACCTTGCCCACCAAACAGAGTACAAATGGATGCAACATATGACTGTAACACTACCACTCTTTCTTCTCAGCAAGGCATCTTCCAGTTTTCATGGGACTAAGCTGTATCCTGCAGAATTGCTTTTGTTTACACAAATGCAGAATTTCTTTTTTGTACACAAATGCAGTGTAGTGACCTGAACTGTGATTACTGACATGCCAGAAGAGCTAACTGTCTCCATACAGTCATACCAGCCTATGGGTGCATTTGGATATCTCAATTTCCATCCCATATGCTGTGTTTACACATCAGAAAAACAGAAACCCAGCACTTTCAAATCACTTCTGTAAGAAGAGTACCCCAAAGAGAAAGAGGTCCTTAAGGTCCTGATGGGATCTTCATGAGGGGAGATCAGACTTTAAAATGGGGTCTCACATGTTGGCTAGACACTTGTCTGAGGAAACGTGAGGGATGTTACTTTTCTAGTCCATGCTAGACTACTGTAACACATCTTAAAATAAACTGCTTCTTTGGCAGCAAAGCTGACATGGACACATCACGCCAAAACTGGAATAATGTTCTACCAGCTGAGTCCTGGCTTGCAATTCAGATTAAAGGCCCTATTTTTCAAGACTTATTTCTTGACCTCTGATCTTATGACAATATGAGCACATCAGGGAAAAAGCCACTTGCTACAAGAAGTATTCCCAGTTAAGTTTTATATTGATATTGTGAGCCATCTACCTTTCATTGCCCCTTCCTTACTTTTTCTAGCATCCAGATATTTAGGAAAAGTATCTTCTGTTGTTGGATACCAGCCAAAGAAATTTCTGCTCAAGAGGATCAGAGTAACTTGAAACACAACTGTGCTGGAATTTTCAGTATCTGATTTATTCAGTGAAGACTTCCTCATGACAAGAAGAATCCCTGTTCCTCCTTTCCTAATTCTAGAGAGACAATAATCCTCAGGAATTAATCCATGTTCTGTTCTTAAAACCCAAGCAGGATATATCTCAGGAAGGTCCCACGACAATGGAGTGCAGTCATGGCTTGTATCTTTATCTTTACCCCATAAAAGCAGATTCAGTCGTTCTTCAGATCCACCCAAACTCCAGACACAAAATTCATAGACACTCTTGCTTAAATTGCTATAAACTTTTCTACATTTTCAGCTTTATCAAGTACACAAATGCTTTGAAATGATGCATGCGGATGTAAAACAAGAGTTTCCAACACTGGTATGCAATAAATGGATAAAAGGTCCATCCTTCTTTCTTTTTAGATCTGGATCAACAAATGAGATTGAAAGTCGGATGTGGATATCCCATATCTGGCCACAAAAGCACACAAGATTTAAAGATTAAACATTAGCGCAAAGCCGAACTTTACAGAGACAGGCTTATTTTGAAAGCTTGATGACCACCAAGACCACTACGATCACTGATGAAGATTGCTGGTTCAAGGACTTCTGGCTGGCACACCATGAGGCAATTTGATTTAAATGTTTACTATATTATCCCCTGGGCTTTGTGTCTGTCGGACTGCAGAGTCAGCTTGAACACCACCAAGCTGATGTCTCTTAGCAGGCCAGAAGCAGCAGCCCAGCAGACTGCCACTCCTGGCTGGGAGAACAGGGACTGCGACCATTGTTTCCACAAGGGCCCCTCTAGCTCTCTGGTCCCTCCTACCCAGGAAGGAACAGAGCTGTCAGCTCAAAATAATGAAAACCTGGGAAGGGGGAGGAGAAGGAGGGAAAGGAGAGCCTGTTCATATTTTCTATTCATGAAATTACTAACTTTCAGCATTCTTATCTGAGAACATCCTTTTGTAAGCTACCTTAACCAGAAGCAAGCAATGGTACCAGAGAGGAGATTCCAGGTTCCCTTTGAACCTTCCCACCTCTCTCAGGGCAGGATTAGCCCTTTGGAAGCAGCTCTCTACTTTAAATTGCAAAGCCAGGGCTTGGTTACTGTCATACCAACATGCCCATGCTCCCTTTGTCAACTCCCTCCTAGATGAATGGATGAGATTTTAAGGAGAAAGATGCCGGGTGACACCTCCCTGGGTCAAAAGTCCCAGAGCCTTTCCAGTTTGCCAGAGCAGGGCTGAGATCTACCAAGTGCTGGGAGCCAGGACACAGTGCACCACCACCTGCAGCGCTGCCATGTGCTGATGAGCTTTGGACACAATCCCTCCCTTCCAGTCATTAATTCCATTCCAATTCCTTCTCTCCACTCTCATCCGCTAGCTTCAGACAAAAATTAAAATGCAATGAGTGAACACGCACCACGCTTGGAGCAAGGTAATTAGACATCTGTTCGCACGCATTCTTAGTGGAAAGAGAGGATACAATCAACAAGGGAGACTTTTGCATCCAAAAAGTGGTACTTATTTCCAGTAGCTAACATCAGCTCTCTCACTTAGATGCTTTACGGATATGTCCCTACATAAACAAGTGAGCCTCAGATGGGTGATTTACAGCCTTTAAATTAAAACCAGATTTTTCCTTTCATTTTAATAGAACCTTCAAATACAGACAGAGGTGCCTGAAGTTGACCTGTTGGGACTATCCTTCTCCTTCCCCTCTGACAAAAACTGCTATGAAAAATAGGCCACAGATAGTAGTGGCCACAGTTTCAAAAGGTGAATGCCTAGAGCTATGTTTATAAAGCTATTTTCAGGCACTTTAACTGGGTGGCCTGATTTTGAGAAATTCTGAGTATGCACCAATCCTGCACCGTATATGGTCCACAACTTCCAAATCCTAAAACCAGACTCCCTACTTTGGCGATTAACTGGAAATACCTAATTTTCTACTCAACAATACAGCTACAATTTCTATTAAAACACCACTTACACAGATTGCTTGGCATCAGAGACTCGCTATATACGAGTGCATGTATGTGTATTTGGAAAAGAGGTTCCTGTCTGGAAAAACGTGGCATCTGAAGGGAAGGGACTGGCAGATGAGTGTCTGAAGAAGAGACACGCAGGGGTGACATGCTGTACCCAAGGTCATGCAGCAAGTCAGAACCAGCACCAAGCAGGAAACCCAGAGCCCCAAATCAAGTGCCCGAGCCCTTACATCGTGTCAAGCCTCTCTCTTAGTCACAAAAGACACATGCAACTGTTCAAAGAGTATTTCTAAGACAGGCAGACAAAATTTGATAAAAAGAAACCCAGGCAAAAGAGAAGGGTGCTGTCATCTGTTCCTTACTATCCCCCAAAATCAGAAAGAAGCACAACCAGCAGCAACAGCATCTCACACAACAGTAAACAATCAAACATAAATCATTTTGATTACATGCTGGGAAAAAAATATCACAGCTAAATGGCTTTATATACTGTTTTCATTGTCCTGAGGAAATAGTTCACATACTTCAGAAAAGGGAGAAATTAAACAGTTGCAACTTGGCTCATGCAGGAGTTCTCTCTTCTAGGAAAAGCCCATGAAGAGTAGTTTTTGTAGAAATTTTAGATTTGGAGTTAAATTTAAGAATCTAAGAACAAGAAAATTTCAAAATCATGGAAAAAAAGCCAGGCAGAAGCACTTAGAGAAATGAACAGCAGAATTTGCAATATCTGACATTCAACCTTTACCAAAGAAACCATAAGCCCCTTAGAAGAGCAACTTAGTAGTTGCGAACTCTAACTAGGTAGAGCACCAAGTAGCATGTTACCTCAGTTTTGGTTTAAATTCCTTCAGTTTAGATTATTACCTGTAAGATATGTAGGGAATTTTAAAAGCTTTTAATCTTCATACATAAAATGTAATGTAAAAAAGATTAGTTCGTGACTAGTCACAGTGATTATCTATTACCATCTTAAGCATAATTTAAAAAGTCAGGATTCTGAGGCTGTAGGATCACAGCTTTTCAGGATGCCATCAGAGATTTTTAGTTATTTTTCATGAGGTTAAAGCTTCAAAAAGGCTGACACAGCTACAACCATACCATATCCTGCTAAAAATGAAATTTTCATTAAATAATTCTTCTATTCTTTCACCATGCAATACAAAAATCTGATCTAGAGCACTTTAACATCAAAATCAGTTCTTCACAGATAAGTAAACAAAGCAATACAACTGCTGAGAGTACTAACTGCTATAACACAAAAAATCTATGCAGTGATTTATTTCAAGACAGAGCTGCCGGCTATGTGGGACACAAATTGAAAATGCAAACATTACTTTTTCAAGTCTATTCAGAAATATTCAGAATCGAAGGTTTCAGAATAACTAGCTCTTTTTGAGCTTGCACTCAACAGAACAAGAGAAAGAGGAAGTCACAGCCCTGGCCAGGCTATTGCTTCCAAGAGAAAAACAAAACTCCATTAAAAATCAATGCTGAAACATCTCTAAGAGCCTTCTTTTGCCCTGCACAAAAAGAGAGTGCTGCTTCCTTCCAAGGAGATATCACTGTATATACTAAAGAAAATACCAATGTCTGCAAGTCATTGCAACCGCCAGTTGCATGCTAGCGCAGCAGGTTCAAGGTGAATCCTGGAGCAGGTTTCCCACAGAGGTTGTACGGTTTCCACCCATGGAGATATGCAAAACACAACTGCACAGGGACCTGAGGAATCTGCTTTAGAGGATCTTGCTTTGAGCAGGAAGTTTGACTATTTGATCTCAAGAGGTCTCTTGCAACCTCAATGACTCTGCAAATCTGTAGACCTTTTATTTCCACAAGAACTGAGTGGTTACAGTGTCAGTTTAGGACATGGAAAGTCCAGGTTCAACCCCATACTTTACAGCACCATACAAACTGGAGTCAGCAGAGTATGTGGTCGTCCTCTCTTTAACCCAAATAGTGCAAATCTTTAGCTATGTAGTTCTTGCAAGGTCTTCAGGATCGAAATGAAGTGTAAAATGAATATGATAAATAAAGACTACATTTCCTTTATAGTTACTTTAAAACATTATTCAAACGGAGTTAATTATTACCTGAATCCAAAACCAGTCTGAAAACAAAACACCGAATTTTCTTCTGAAAGGCTTTCAAAAGCAGAAAATTTCTCTTTTCACACATACTCAACCCTCCACAGTTTATGGTAGTCCTTTGGAAGAGATAATCCCTCACACTGAACGTAACCCATCACATCTATTTTGTATCCTGTGATAAACTGGGCTCTCTAGTAACAGCTAAAGACTAGGATAATATTTACTCAGTAGTGACTTCCATTTTGAAATTCCAGAACAAAAAAAGATGTGGCTCTTAAGACTTCATGCTATTCACAGATGTATTACTTCTTGTTTTGAGTCTTCCTAAGTGCTCATGGCCTTGGGATATGACATGACAGCTGCAAAGTAGAAAATACAATTTAGCAGGTGAAAACGAGGGAGAAAAATCCCACCACAGTGTCTAAAGGGATGTAACTTTTTTGGTCTCCTGAACGTCTCACGGCAGATCATTATCTGCAGGAATAGAAACTGATCTGGTTGGGCCAGAATGAGAAGTTAGCCAATTACTCAGCTCTCCTGAGATTTCCCCTGCTAAATACAAAGTTGGTTCAAGGTCTCTGTCATGATATTTGTGATGATGGGAGAGAAATAAGATGAGATGGAGGAGGGGGCGTGCAGGGGGACACAGGGAAAATATGGTGACGTAAGATGCAATGGCCAGTGAGAGCAGGTGAGACTTTTCCTTACCTCATTCCTCGACTTTAGTAACTGCTTTTCTTTAAAGTGTTGGTTTTAACTGAATACAAACCCACTTTTTTCCTTTTTCCTCCTTAAGCATTTATTCCTTTGTCTCATCGGTTTGAGCAGAGGTGACCGAAATATGCACAAAACAAGCTTCTTGCAGAAACTCTATGCTCTTCCAAACATACTGTTCTCATACAGATAACAATAATAATACTGACAGCAATTTAAAAAACCCAAACTCCTATTGAATCTCTCTGCTGCTAGTACAAAATCCCAACCACTTCCTCAGAGCACAGGTTTCCCTCACCACCTCTCCCCCACTCGTAAATAGCAATAACCACTGCAATCCAAAATCCTTTTAAGTTAATCAAACATTTTCTCCTAGAGACTGCAAAAGACTCTTAGGGAGAACACTGCAAATTATTAGTCTTATTTTCACATCAAGACATTGCCAATGCAGCCAGGCAGGTCAGATGCAAACAGTGTGTCTATAAATCCACAGTTATAAAATGCAAATTGATGAGCTTCTTATCTGCCCATCAAGATAGTGATAACGCAATCACAATGGTAATTCCAACAACACCCCACTACAACGCAGATCAGCAACACAATTTCCCCCCAGTGTAGTCTGATAACGTATCAAGCTGCTACTTCAAGAGCTACTCTAGATTTAAACTCAAAAGCCACTAAATGTTTCAAGAACGTGACAGTTAACAGAAGTAAAAAGGGAATTGGAGACTAACTTAACCCAACAGTTACAATGCTTAAAATTACAAGATACTAGAATTATTCAGGTGGAAAAGGCACAACTTCTAAATGTGGGAATATAACTCAAATGATGCCAATTAAGGGCAACAGTCTATGTCAGGTAACTAGCCAACACCAGAAGTGCATTTATGTTCCTCCTAGCAATTAACCTGTGCAATAGCCTTCCAGTGCCTCTTAGGTAATTTACAATTTAAGTTCTTTCAGTCCTTTCCAAAACAAAATTTTCTTCTTTCTTCCCCCATTAAACCTCCTCCATATTCAGGCCTCAGGATTCTTACGGCAAGCTGCTAAGTTTGTACAGTCACTTCAATTTACCACCATGCACAAAAAGTATTTTCCAGAAGACTTCTGGGAGTGCTCACTAGTAAATATGCTCCTCATTAAACCCACATCGTGTTTTTAAGCAAATGCAAACCTCTTTTGTGTACACAGAAAAAAAAAAAAAAAAGAAAAAAGAGTATGGGATTCCAGAGGGCAATACTGTGACACAGGAATGCTTGTGTTTGTTCTCACACGGAGAGACAGAACCTGAAGGGCCCAAACCCACTATTTCAAACCTCACATCCAGCCTCCTGAAGCCAGCTGCTTCCTTCTCTAATCACGATAAAAGCCATCAAGGAGAGCAAGTATTGGCCTACCTTGCATGTACGCCTCTATTTGCCGAATTAGCTCATATGACTTGGATCGGTCCAGAAGTGTACGAATAGCCGGAAGAGGGTCCAGGATAATGGTTTCTGGATGAGCATCAATATACTCCTGCAAAAAAAATACATAGGAAAAAAAATGGCATTAGGCCAGCTGAAGAATAAACAATGTATAAAAACCTCAGTGTCCAACTTCTCTTCAAGGAGAAGCAAATGGACATTGGCAACACAGGAAGTCACCAGAGAGTCCAGACAGTGACATCTGAAACAAACACAACCATGAGAGCAAACTCTTTTAGGATGACAAATTTCTCCTGTGGACTCACCACCAGCAGCGAAACCTGTGCTGAAACCACATCAACTCAGAAGGGAGCCAGTGGCAAAGTGCCACAGTAACAGCTGTGAGCAGGGCTAAGAAATGCAATTAGGAGAAGAAAGATGACACACTGCTATCTTGGGGTCAACTCTGAATTGTATTACTGCATGTGAACATCACAACTGTCTGAAGTAAGCTCAGAACTACATCTTTAATGTTGTTATTATCGCTGTCTTCTAGCTGGGCTGAAGGCACTGTTAAGAGCTGGCTGATAAGGGGGTTTTGGCAACTTTATTTTTTGGCAGAGCTGAAGAGTTTGCTGCTTCACTGTGTCTTCATTGAGTTTTGAAAGCATATATCACGTTACTTCTCCAAGTTCATACTCTCCTCTCCTGACTAGAAGAACAAAGCAAAGTTAATCTTCTCATGGATCTCATCTCAGGAACTCAATTCCCCATTCCCTGCAGTCATGATTGCACTATTGCATCTTGGCCATGAACACAGACACAGTTGCCAGGTGTTGCCCTGGTGAACCCAACAAAGCTTCCCTCTGTTTCTCAGAAGAGAAGCCGAGTTCTTTCATCATTGCCCCAACTGGCCCCATAAAGTCAAGGGGAGAAACAAGCATTCATCTCATCCTATCCAAAACCAGAGTTTCAAGTTAGTATCTGCTTTTGTTTTAACCAACTTCCCAAAGCCATCTTTACATTTCCACTTATTTCTTTAAATCCATTCATGCAAATGCATGTCAAATGCTCCTGCAAGTAATGGACTTCCATGAAGTCCTAATTCCTTAAGATGGTTCCATCAGAGAACAAAATGTACTTCTAAAGACACTTAGGAGTATGATGAGGTAGCCTCAGGAGATGCACTTTGTTGAATATTGAGCTGGAGAGAAAAGAATGGCATTGTGATCCCAGCACATGATTTCACTCCAGACACTGACTGGGGAAGCACACTTCTTTCCCCCAATTCCTCCTAGCACTGGCAAACTGTTGCTTTCTGCTGACTACACAGTCTGAACTCGTGGCTTGCTAGAAGGGAATTATTCTCTTGAGGCTAAGAGGATACAACATCGGGGTTTAATGAACCCACTGCATCACCCACAGCACACAAGGAGCTTTCCTTCATAGGGCATGAGGCATACGTGTGTCTGACGTATTTAATAATCCCTGTAGAACACGAAGGGTGAATTCCCCAAAGATATGCTCAACCTTGCTGCTGCTTTGGAAAAGTAAAGGACAGAGCCTTTTGCACAGTCAGTCATCAAGACAGTCCGGCCCAGCTGTTGTCTCATCCTTGCAGCATGGCCTGGATAAAAAGCCTCTTTGGCTCACTGGAGCAGAAGCTGAGTTCATTTCGAGTCATTAATACCCATAACATACAGAGAACAGTTTTCACAAATCTCCTGCTACCAGTAGTTCCAGAGTACTCAAGCAGAGCAGCCAGCTTTCAAATACAGAAGAGATTGTTTATTTTTTTAAGAGAGAGAGTAACTTCTTACCTAATGCATCTTAAACACCTACATGTGTCTGTGCATACATGTCCTTTTACACAGCAGCTAAAAGACACCTTGCGGAGACAGGATGATCCAGTGATTAGGGCATTAGCTTAAACTTGCTGATCATGAACCTGTACTTGAATATCTCAACGTAAAGCATAACAAGACAGCTCTTTTAGTTTCTCTACGCCTCAACTTAAAAATTAGGGAGCTACCACTGTGTGGACCCTCATGAGCATAAGGAGATGATGAGCACATCACAGCCAGCCTATATCCTGGGGGGTAAGTACACCGGGTAACCAGACTGAACAAGCCACAGCTCCAAAACTTGACCTCAGCAGAAATCCAACAGCAAGCATCCTGTGGCATTTCTGAAGCATGTACTAGCTCTTCCTTTCACACTGTGGTGTCCACCTCTCTGCCTCGTCTGGTCTCTGTTTACACAACGATTTCAAGCTCCCCATACTTCCATCCTTCTGTGACCATTCCCCTTCGTTCACCTCCACAGACAGAATGATTTTTCCACCCTCCTAGCTCCTCATGTACCTTCCCCTGATGCTCACCTTGGCATTGAGGACTATCCTCACTTCCTTGCATTAGGTGTGTTCCACTTGTTATTTTTGCTCATGTAACTCTAAGTATTTCCAGACCCTTGCTTTTTTATGCTTTCTGTAAGGAACGTCACAGTGCTTTATTTATATTCATTATAGCTCTAAACCATATTAAAAGATCATCCAAGCAGTAAGCTTGACACAACATAACAAAGTTTAATGGGAATGAAGGCATAATCCGAAGGCCATTCTCCACCAGGCAATGCGTCAACAGAAGTGAGCATCTCAGCCGACTTTCCAGTGACTGATTTATCTTTCTCTTGCCTTAAGGAGCCTCAAAAAAGCTCTGTAAGGCAAACGCATAATAACTGATGAAGATGAAGGAGGTGGGGACTGTTTTCCAGCAGTCATTTAGAGTCAAGAAGACTTTACCAAACTCATGTTGAGAACAGCACCGAGTGTAAGGTGACAGCCCCTTCACACACACACAGAGGAGCTTGAACATGAGGTTTCTTTATAAAACAAGGATTTCTTGGCATCAAACCTATTTCAGATACTGTTTGCCAGCTCTTCTCCATTTAAAGGTTTAGGTACTCAGACAGCCAGAGGGCACAGGAATGGCAGAACTCAGAGACCGTCAGCAGGGAAGTGAAGATCTGCATCATCTCAGTGAAGGAAATGATTGGGACGTGAAGTAAGCATCTCCTGGAGTTAATCTGGGGATGGTTAAAGATCTCTCATTTCAATTGAATCCAGAAACTGCCTCCCCTTTCAAGCAAAGGAGTCTGACAATGCAGAACAAGGTCAATGCATTTGTATAGTGCATCTCTATTTGAACACAGCTAGTGGTTAACTGCTGAAGCTGTTTAGGGGACAGGAGCACCAAAATGCACTCAAGTCCTGAAAATGCTGCATCTCTTCTCTTATAGTATTGTATGCTGCTTGGATTGCATTCAAAAGCAGAACCATCAAATTGCACCAGGTTCCTGAAAGCAAATCACCCAGGCTCCTCTAGGGCACCGCTGCCAACACTTTCCCAGTTTCGCACACCTCACACCAGTACATCACTAGCACATGCAAAACAAAGAGTTACGATACTTATGTACAGAAAACTACTTAAAAAAAATCCAAACACTAACACCAAGGCCTTACAACAGGAAATCAACTTTGTTAGCTTCACAGGAACAATTACAGTAGATGACATGAAACCTTTCATAAACTTTGATTCTTTACTAGGAGTCGCTGTACACTTAGCTATCACGTTGTACTGAATATGTAACTGTGAAGATCACTTAACAGATTGGAAAAGTCTTGTTGTAGCCTAAGTAGCAGCACTCTTCCCATGGCACAGAACGGCTCCACTATCAGAAATACAGGTCTGGGTGAACATGAAGGGTTGGCGTCTAAGAATTTGTTAGCGGATGGGCTATTACACATACGTACTTGAATACGGAGCAGTAGCAGAAGGAAAAGAGAAACACTGAAGCCAAGAGATAGCTTTCAGTACAGCACAACCTTTCAACTTTGAATGTTCAAATCTCTGGTCATTCCAACAACTCTGCAGTCTCCGTTGGTGGATTTACCAAAGACTGGTATCCAACAGCAGACTCCAACAACCCTGGCAAGAATCAGGAGGATATTCAGGCTTCCCAATAATATTTTGAAAGGGTTCTGTCCTTGGGCTGCAGTTCAGCTTGACCCAGACAACATCTATGTTTTCTTCTTTCTAATTGTTGACATAATAAAAGCAAACAAGAAGAAAGGAGGACTTTTAGCAGATCCTCCTTTGTTTATATTCCAGGCTTGGCTTTCAGTCATGCTCTCTACCAGCCTTGTTACTGGCAGAAGGCCAGTAATTAAACTTGAAATCAGAGAGAGACCAAATATTTCATGTTTCCTATTAAATACCTCTGGATATAACCCAAAGACTTTATAAATTTTTTTTTTTAAGAAGCCTGTGTATAGATGAGGATAGAGCTGGTTGTCATTTTACCCCAAAAGGTAGCTAATGATTTTTTTAAAAATATATATTTTAACAGAAAGCTGATACAGTATCTACTGCAAATATTAGGTCATTAGATGATAAGAGAGACTCACTGACTCATTGACTTGATTTTATTACTAAGTAATAAAATTTCTATAATCTTTTCTTTAAACAGAAGTTCCATATTAAAAAAATATTAGCAAATGAAACAATAACTGCATTGGAGATGAGTTTTCCCACTTGCAGAAATGTAAAGATGACTGCTTGTAACAACAGATGGATATTTTTCAAGGGGGAAACAGAGGTGAAGACAGACACAAGCTTGTCTAAAGAGTTTGCATCAGATTCAGACTCAAAAGTTCCTTTGAAAAGGTTTCTTGAGCTGCGATGGTCTCTTTTCAGGGACACCTTCCAAAAGTAAAGGTTTAGGCAAGTTGGATCTTGAACAAACACTCATCTCCAAATTGTTTGTCTAACTCTAAAAGAGATTCCTGCAGCAGTTGGGAGGATTGAAGGGGGCGGCAAGAGGAAGCGGAGACAGATCTGTTCTGTTACATTTCTATTCACTGCACATCTCAAAGCAACTGAGTACTCAGCTTCCCTGTCTTGCTTTCAGAAGTCCACCACAGCTTCATCTTGCCAATACCTACTTACAGAAAGGGAATTCTTTGAATTAGCACTTGAATGACAAGTTTTTAGTTAATTTTTCCCGGTTATGAGGTTCTTCCAACAAAGGTAAGACAGAATTATTTTTCAAATGGGAAAACCACAGGTATTGGCCTGTGAATTCAGGTGCAAATACACCATTTCAATGTTCTGTCTCACCCTGACCCTCCATTAAGAAAAAAATTACTAAGATTTGATAGTTTCCTTTGATTTTTCTCTTGCCATTTCTCAGCAGAGGATGTGAAAAGGAATTTGAAATCTCTAAATAATTTCAAAGTACAAAGCAGAAAACCAGGAGCAGAATGTGCTTAAGGGGAAAAAAAAAAAAGGCAGCATTAAAAATCCACTGGCATAACCTTCATGAGTATGTACCCAAACCATCTTCTCACAGCTGAGACTTCTGACAAAAGCAGTCAGTGCAGCAAGAATAATGCACTTCTCCCCTTCCAAGCAAGAGCAAACCCCTAACACTTTTCATTCCAAAATGTCTCCCTAATCACCCTTTCTCCCAGCCCCAAACCCTTCTAAGGAAGCTTCTGAATCAAGAATAAAAGAGCCCTTCTTGCACAACTTCACAGTTGGAGGGCAGGGTCAGAGTAAACACTTTAAGTTTTCATCAACCTGATCGCAGAAGCCTAGGCATACAACCTGCTTCCAAACTATCTTTCTAAGAGGCTAATGCAAAGAGAACCTGTTTAGAAAACGCTCTGAAGGACAAATTAATAACCCTATTGATTTTCCATCACTTGAACCATCATTTTGAATGGAACAGACTAGTATGACGCTGCAATGAATGAAGCTACTTAATCCCCTGTACAGCAATAACAGGTAGCTGCTCAGAGAGTATTTTGCTCTAGTCAGAGCATAACAAAGATGCCCCAGTCAATGTCTTACACAAGCCAAAATATACTCACTTTTCAAAGTTATAAACTTTTTATAGAAGGTAGTTTGGTTCTCTTTCTTACCAAAGCAACGGGAACTGGACCACCAGCAAGTGAAAAGGACCCTTAGGGATTATGCCTCTTTCCACCTGGCTTCCCTCCATGTTCCTCTGCTCAAGAAGAAACCACCAAGGACTGCAGCAATTTTTTTTACAGAGAACAAATCAGCTATGTTCAATCAGTTCAACCCAGTGTTACAGTGGGTAGTGAGACTAATCATCATCTCTACAAATAATCATCATTCCCAAAGAGAGGATTTAAGTGTCCTACAAAGCAAATGGAAAGACTTCTATACTTTACAGTTCATACAGTACACTAGGTACTGCATGCAGTCTTCATTTTGGCTTTGGATGAGATCACTAGGCGCTCACAACTGACCTTCAATGGCACTGATCTCCAGTGGGATCCAAACTGATCTCCAACCCATCAATACTCTTCTGAGAAACTGCAGCAGAGACCACATCCAAGTAGCATGTAGACCTCGGAGGTCTCAGCCTTAAACGTCTTCTGCAGCTAAAAAGCTCACTAGCAACAGGCAGGCTCTCTTTTCAGAGTCTCCTGTAAAGATTATTTTTTACACAGCAACTGAGAACAGTTATTAAACAGCAAGACAAAAAGGGCATGGTAAGAGGCTTCCTAGTCTATGAGCAGTCTCCACCAGACCATACAACAGTTCACCACAGACTCATTTAAGTGTGAAGCCAGATTCCTTCTCAGCTCTTACACACAAGATGGTCAAGGCTTCTACAATACAGTTCCAAAAAAATGTTATTCTTACAGAGGTCATAAATGTAGCCTGGCAGATTGTTTCTCCTCCTATGGTCAAGGATCCCTTGCTCTTCTGCTTCCTGGAAGACTGCTTTATGCAGCCAACAGTGAGACTGGTGCCAGGTATCATCATGATTTTACATTTATATTCAATAGGAGGAAAATTAGTATCATGAATTTTGCACTGTTTGGTCTCGTTAACATCATCAGGACTCGGTCAATTTAAAGAACAATAAGGGAATCACAGTATTTCCGCTTTTGTGCAGGTGCCAGAAATACCACAGTCCTTAAGCAACATCACACACACAAAAGTAGCTCTCATGCAAGATGGTCACTTTACACCTTTTAAGTTGCTCATTGATTTTAGTTTTAAAAAACAAAACAAAAAAGAAAATACAAACCATCCCACACACTTTATACAAATTAATTATTACATTTATTACAACTTATTTTTAACTAGGGAATATAATTTTCTTCATTTCTACTAGCTTTTTTTTTTCCTAATAGTATCTTAGAAATAATACAGGACAACTGGAGACAGGCAGCAATTTCCTGCCTGTTTCTGCCCTATATACAAAATTGCATGAGCTTACACAATTTAAACACACTTTGGCAAGTAATTAAATGCTGATAGACCTCTCCCCTCTGCTTCACTGGTTCCTGGGTACATGTTTTACTACAATGAAATGTCCTGCATGACAATGATGTGGCACAATTCAGTCACATGTGCAGAACCAGAAACCCTGGGGAGAGGGTACCATTCAGAAGCCTGCTCAAAGAGGTCCCTGCCTTCTATCTTGTTCACTAGAAAAAGACCCTCTCCCAGTTTGGAAAGCACTGGGAGAGGATCTTTTTCCAGTGGGCAAGTTTTGAAGATACCGAGAGATTACAATTCTATACCCACAGTCAGAAGTAAATGTGTAGTCCAGTAATGGAAACCTACGTTCTAGTTCAACTACATGATTGCGGACAAGTCATCCACTGGGCTATGCTGAAGAACACTATTGTAAAGACAGAGCATTAGACACCAGTGTCATTCATGTAACTTGGTTCGTAAATCAGATGTCATCATAGCTACTACGAATTCATACCAGAGCTCCAAAGAGAAACAAAGCCCAAGGCCTTATGACAGCCATTCAGAGTTGCCCTAAAGGGCTTTTCGTATTAATATCAAAAAGGGAATTAACACCATTTCCTTTCCTGTATAGCTTGCAAAACAGAAACTTGGGGATGCAAACAAGATGGCCTAGATCACAAAATGAAACTGTAAAAAAGCGTGTGACTGAACCCACATTCCAGGATCTCCTTCTAACTCTTACGGCATTACATTGCACTTCTTTGCAGGAAGTTGTCATCCTCAAAAAGAATAAAATTATATATTTAGATAATACAGTATTTACTGTACAACCAGGAACTAACGACAGGGAGAGAAGAAAGAACATCAAGTTCTCCTCTAGGCAGTGTGTTCAAAAAAGACCAAAACCACCATCAACAAGGTCATGTAACGAAGACGTTAATGTACAGGAGGCCTCAAAGCAAGAGCAGAATTCACCACCATCCTTTGCAGAGGAGACACTGATGTAAGACAATGCTCTGTATCCCTGGGTGCTTTCATCCAAATTATTTCCCTCTTATACACTTCATACCGTTAGTTGAACAAGCTCAACTGTATTTACCGATCCTGTCAGGAGACAGGCAACTATTTCTTCTCCATCTGACTTGATCATCACTTCAACTTGACTATCCTCACTTCCATCTGTCTCTACTCCTTGAGCACTGGGAAAGTATATAGGGAGCATGCATTACTGTAGACAGAAGATTTCTAATGATACACTTGCTTATTGATTAACAGAGCTCTGACAATAAAAGGGTGCTGACTTACATGCAGCATATGCCCCAGGGGTGTGAACAATACCTTTGCTTTCTACAACACTTGACACACAATCCAAATTTCCAGTATTATCAAAAGTAAAAATAAGAAGTTTCAACTTCCCATGAGTCTACTGCAAATTAGCTTCACAGGAACCAAAACATTATTTTTGCTTCAATACTGATATTTTCAGGAAAATTATGAAGTTCATTATTAAGAAATAGAGACCAGTTTACGACAGGTGGTGGTAAGCTCAGACACAGAAAGACATAAGTGTTCTGCAGTAATAAAATAGTGCCATTGGTAAAAGACAGAAGACTGAATTTCAACCCTACTACCTAGTCTCCAGATCACAGCTATTTCTGTTTCACTCTACTGTAACCCAAACCTGTTCCAGCACAACTTGTTTCCCCTTCTGTTCTCTGTTATTCTTTGAAGGTGACAGGTCTGCAAAAATATCTAACAGAACTGAATGCTCTTGTGCTGTGCAGGTATTTAAATCCATTTACAACTATGCAGATCCTACCGAAAGAATCTGACATGCTGGATCAAATACCTCTGTCAGTGCTCTCCATGACTCCCTGGGATCAACGACTGTTCTCACCTCTCCACACCAGTTGGTCTGTCGCAAGAAGCGCAGCCCCAGTACAAATCAATGGCTCACCCATTTTACCGTACGTGCTGTAACATGTGATGTTAACACAGACGAACTTGGCAGTATGGGAGAGAAGAGCTGGGTCAGGATACAGAGAGAGCACTAAGATTTGTTTGGCCCAAATCTTAAGGGAAGGTTTCTTACACATTTCCTTCAGAGGCCACTAAAAAGAAAGCTCCCCGAACTGCAGCACAGTCCTAAGAAACGACACAGCAGGGGGATGCTATTATGCAGGTTCCTTTAAATGGGGGATCACCTTGAATATGGTGATACTCTTGACTGGTTATTTCTAATGCAATAGAGAGGAGAGGCAAGGCTGAATTGTTGAACTTGCACACAAGGCTTTACTCAAATAGGTAAAGCAGGATTTTAGGACAATATGAGTTCGGTCACTTAGTTTTTATTAAGGCTATGATTTAAAACTGTTTGCAACAAGTGCTCCACAGCACTCCACATCGGAGGGATTAACCAGCCTGAGGAATGTGGGAACATTTCAGTACACTCATCACAGGACACGGACAATCACATCTTGCAAAACAGCAATTGTGGTGAAAGAGAAGCACAACACACTGCCTCCGAACTTTGACCAAGGGCACAAACCTGACAGGTGAGCCACGCAGGAATGACAAGGAGCACGTACACTCAGAGGTGGCAGGTGCTGACAGTCCTATAACTACTGGGGTCCCAGTGCCACGTACCACAGAACGCGGGGCTTGAATACAAGTATTTCTCAGCTGCTCCGAAATGACGCAGCTCGAGTGAGATTTGCCAGCACTAGTGAAGGCTGTAATATTATCCCAGTAAGAATATCCTTCCAAATCAGGGGTCTTCAGACGTTTCTGATATGTGTATCTCTAGAATTTTCCATCTGGAGCATGCCCTACAGAGGGCTGTGAACCTCCTGGGAATATACCTGGCTTTCTCATTAGTTTGGCTGGTGTCTTCACGATATTCAACAGACTCCTTCCCACCTGCCCAGCTCCTCCCATAGCTCAATCTCCTTATGGTTGAGAGCTCAAGAAGCCTGAGAGCAAACAGCCATTGAAATTTACATTTAAATCAAAGAGCCTTTCAGTTTCTATTCCAAACGCAGCCTCACATCCTGACACACTGCGAGAGAGAGCTCCTCTAACTGGGGCCAGCTCTTGAGGACCATGAAGACAGCCCTAAGCATGCAGGTTGGACATAGCCTGGAGGGTGAAGAAACAGCACCAGGTGAGGAACTGGTAGAACTGAAATACTAGAGAAGGCATAAATAGTATGACCAGAAGGTCCTGGTAGTAAAATCAATGCTATTATGCATGGCAGTATCAAATAGATTCGATAAGCTTGACAGAAATGTACAATTTCTTCCAATTTTGCAAAGGTTTTGCCTACAGTCTCCTGTTCCTATGCCCACACCCCCCCAACTTTGAAAAAAAAAATATCTGGAAATTTGAGATGTCTGCAGAAAGCAATTCTGTTCTGAAACTGAATTATACCTTACTTTCTGACAAAAATCCAAGCCTCGCTATATAAAACACCTTCTTCCTGACAAAAGCATAGAATATGGAAACAATATAGAATCACAGAATGGCTTGGACTGGAAGGGGCCTTAAAGATCACCTAGTTCCAACCTCCCTGACATGGGCAGGGACACCTCCCACTAGACCAGGTCACTCAAATCCCCATCCAGCCTGGCCTTGAATACTTCCATGGATGGGGCATCCTTCTCTGGACAACCCGCTCCAGTGCCTCACCANAACCTGTTCCAGTGTCTCACCACCCTCACAGTAAAGAACTTCTTCCTAATATCTAATTTAATCTCCCCTTTTCAAATTAAAACCATACCCCTCAGTCCTACCAATACATTCCCTGATAAAGAGTTCCTCCTCAATATATCCCCATATATTTCTTATTTTTATAGTGTATTAACTGTTATATGCAAAACTATTTATCATTTCTAAAAGTTTAAACCAGTAACTTCAATTCAAAAAGCCTGTGGTTAAAAATATGCTGTATTTGATATTACCATTTTGAAAGAAAATAAAACCTTTAAGGTCAGTGATATATTTTATTTACATAGCTCTCTAGAATTTGAGAATTTTAGGAGAGACTTTGGCTGGGGGGAGTTGGGGTTTTGGTTTGTAGGTGCAGTTTTGATTGGGTTTTTATTTTTTCATGGGATGTTTCTGTTATTGTTTTTGGGCCACCACATCTCTATTTAGGTGACACTATTGTTTTCCAAGCACTATTAAAAAAGGTATGAGTCCCTAAACTAAAGAATAAATGGAGATTTATCTACAATTATATAGAGATGATATATCCATATATACTGCTTCTCTCCCACCACTCTCAGAATCTATCTCACAATCTAATTAGATAAAAATTGTATTTTCACTGAGATTTTTAAACTTAAGTTTCTTTAAAAGCAAAGGTTCAATATTTAACCTATACAAAAAATAACAAACTCATTTATTTAAATGCTAAGAAAGGTACAAAGAATAATGTCAAGATATCATATTATGATTACTTTAATAAATCTATCAGGGTAAGAGATTTAGCTTTAGCAGGTCATTTTACCCCTACCAGCCCATCAAGTCCTCAGCAAAAGCAAAGGCTCTACCTGCAAAGTGCTCTACCCTGTTTCATACTGAACTTCGCCTTTGTGGTTAAATTAGGGAATGCATTAGGAAAATGTATCCTCTGTACTTACTACCATTTTCTCCAGACCTCACTTCAGTACTTGAGAAAGTGACCTTAAGCTATTAACTAGAGTAAGCTGAGTAGCTGGAGTTCCTATTAAAAATATTCCATAACCATTGAAGAGTTCTTGCTCGGGAATAAAAGAAAGATGATTTAGATATTAATTGTACTGCTACACACTAACTCTTGTTCTACAGCGGCTTGCACAAGTTCCGTACCAGCAAGTTCTCCAGGCGACAAGGGACATGCCACAATATTACCCAGCTGCACTCCCTGTGCCTCATGAAGCCTGGCCTTCAGGAATGCATACAACAACGTAAGAACTGGAGATGACCAATCTCATGAGTCTTAGTCAGCTGTGAGCAACTTAACACTCGTGCCCTTTGTCTCTTTGGTCATCAGTTTATCCCATTCATAAGATGGGTGTATTGTGAAGGTGACCTTATCAACGACTGAAAGCAGGAAAGCCCCCAAAATCCATCTCTCCATATGTTTCTTTGGACATTTACAAGTTTCCAGTGCTCTTGGAGAGTGGCTGCCTGCACTACTTAGTGATGAATAGTCATCTACTATTCAGGGAACTAGTGCCAGAGGGTCAGACCCAGAAGTCAAACCTTTTCGTCTCCTGTGTGCAACACACACAGGTGGAAGGAAGCAGACAAGCTCTGTAACTAGAGCAAAGAGAATACAGACTCCATTAAGTAAAATCATGTTCTGCAATTAGTAATGCAGAAATTAAGCAGAGCAAAGAGAACATAATTTCCCAAGAAAGCAAAGTTGTCAAAATAGCAGAATTTGTCTGAGACATTTTTCCCCCGACACAAGCATATTCCATAAAATTCTGAAAATATCTTTTAATTTTGCTTCTTTTTGAAAGAGAAGAAAAGAGTATAACTTTGATCAAAGACATCCATCAGAAGCAACACCTTTTCAAATTATAAAGGTGTTGGTTTATCATTTTCATCAGCATTCAGTCTACTGGCAGGAATTCTTTGGCAAAATAGTTCTTGTACCACTCTGCCCTGTATATTTCTGACCTTCAATGAAACCTTGGCAGGGTGGGAAGAGGATTCTCAGTCCTAGAGGACAAAAATCACTCACAGTGACCTTGATGTTACAAAAATTAGTATTCCAGGAACTCAGGAACTGGGAAGACTAGACAGAACTAGGCCAAATTAATTCAGTACCTTCTGTCATGAAGAAGTGCATGTGAAGGACTCTGCAAACACCTGTTCCTCTTTGTGAGCAGCACTCATGCTCTTGGAATGACATCAGGACATTTGGTGAGAAACCAGTTCCTACTAACACAACATAAAACCTATCCAAAGGTGCAAGTGCATTTTAGACTGACAAAACTATTTTTGCTAGGCTATCAGTAGCAGGGCAGCAGTGTGCCAGGGAGCTCTTCTCATCAAACCCTACCGAGAGCATAGGAAACAGACTGAATATGCTGCACCAAAAATCATCCTCCTGCTTGAAATGCAGAAGGACTATGAAAAATACACTCACCTGAAACCTTTGAACCAACTCCAGTGACTGGCTGTCATTCTGGTCTGCTTCAAGGATGACATCTGTCAGTTTATGTATGATCACATCCAAGGGGCCCTGATCTTCAATGGGTTTGGTGAGGTCAAGCTGAGGAAACCAGAAGGAAAGATTTTATTAATATATAAAGGATCTGAGGTTCTTGTACTTGCCACCATCCAAGGTGTCACTGCCACACAGAAAGCATTTAATTTACATGCTACCTTTATTTTGGTATGTTACCCAAATCCCTGAGAATTTACATTTCCCTGAATGTCAGAAAACTTTACTTAGCATTTGTTTCTCAGCAGTGCAGATCTAATCCCATGAAAAAGCAGTGAAGTCATTGGCAAGCACCCTTTATCCAAACACCTTCCTGTGCTCCTCCACTCTGAGCCAACATTTACCTCTCAGCCCTCCATCCTGGTGCTTACACATACATGCAAAAGGAATGAGCCAGCGAAGATTATCACCACTAATAAAAGGAACACCTGCTGTGCCCTTCGCCCATTGGGATTTCACAATACAGCACACAGGACAGTAATACAGGTGACAGAAAGGCAAATGACTCAGGATCTTTCCAAATTCATCTGCGGTAGGGACAGCTATTTAGCTGGTAAGGAGGAGTGCAGCTCCCAGAGCACTCCCACTAGCAGACTTCGGCAGTTGGCAGGACAGGGGACAAAGAGTTGGGGTGGGGTGTGCAGACTCCGCTCCAGACACCATGGGAAGGCATGTGGCGATGTGTCACAGGCCTTGCTCCTGGGCAGGGTTCAAGGAGCAGAGGAACCACCTACACTGGAAGAGGGTTCAGTTAGGGATCTCTTGAGGAAATCTTAATGCAAAGAAGGTGACTGGACCTGATGGGATGCATGCAAGGTTACTAAGAGTACTGGCCAATGTCACTGTGAGGGCTTAGATTTATCAGGACATAAATCAAAACTGTGGAGATTCCAACTAAATCAGGAAAACAAAAAAATCCACCATGAGGACAGCCTGGTTGCAGCACAGAGTCCCACAGGATCTCCATCCTTCAAGGTTTTCAAGGCCTGACTGGATAAAGCCCTAAGAAACTTAAGTTTCAATTTAATGCCGAAATCTGCTTTGATCAAGAACATGTATTACGGACCCCAAGGTCCCTACCAAACTTAACAATCCCATGAAGCTACTTGCCAGATTTGAACATTTTTACAGTCTAAGTATCTAAAGTGGCTTATTGTCCCAGCCAACACACGGGGCTGCCCACAGCACAAAACCTGCCGTGCCATCAATTGCTCTTCAACCAATTGTGTGATCTACTGCATCAGTGGCAACTTAACCTTGTACACTGCAAACTAGGAACATCTTTGAAATGAAAGACAGATGTGTGCTTGCTAAATTAAAGTTAGCATTTGAATTCTCTAGTAGAGAAGGGGGTGGGAGGCACAGGAGCTGGGCAGAGATGCTGCTGATGCTCCATTTCAATAGAAGCCTGGTTTTCACTGTCTCATTAGCTTAAGTT
This sequence comes from Nycticryphes semicollaris, assembly GCA_013400055.1. Classification (NCBI taxonomy): domain Eukaryota; kingdom Metazoa; phylum Chordata; class Aves; order Charadriiformes; family Rostratulidae; genus Nycticryphes; species Nycticryphes semicollaris. Next base: position 258,746 of record VXBJ01003125.1, on the reverse strand, counting down.
TTGTCCAAATAAAATTTCCGACCCTACAGAAATGGCCCTGGTTTGAATTAAAGAGTGCCTTAAGGACGGTGATGATATGACAGGATGGCTGGAGCTCCAGCACCAATTAAAACTAAACCAGCAGAGATCTAGCAGCCTCATAATAATTAGCTGTTAATCTAACTGATCCAACTAGCCAAATCGCCTTTCTTGTGTAGGCACTCTTACCTGGACTAGGCTCACTTGAGTAGAATAACCAATTCTGGCAAACTGAAAGACTGATAGCTCTTCCCAACAGAGACCACCTTTGCTTGCCTGTTACTATCTGCTCCTACTAACAGCTACAGGTTGAGGCTCCAGTACTATCTTTGAAGTACTTACACAGATTCTAACACAACTGGAAAACATCTTGTGCATCTATCCTCCAAAGAGGCTAACAGACGCCCTGCTCGCAGCTGGGCAGCAGACTCCCTACAGGCAAAGATTATGCAATGGTAAAGACAAACAAGTCAGATTTGATGTGGATGCTCAGTGATGGGTAAGTTGTGGCTGGGAGAGGCAGTCCACAGAACGTCTGTTCATCCTGAAACTTACGTTTTTACTCCTACAAGTAGTGCAACACAAAGGCTAAGGGCAAGTGCAAGCATCTGCAAAATTAAGGCAAACCAAAGTGACCTGCAGCTTGGCTAAGGACATGGAAGAACATTATCTACTTCATAACCAAGTTCCAGAAAAAAATCAGTTAATAACCTTAAAAGAAATCTCAGATGACCACACTGCTTTTCATCTGCCTATCACATCTGGAAGGAAGCAGCAAAACAAAGGGTCCATTTAACTGGGTCAGAAAGTTCACAGTTGCCGAGGTACAAAAATGCGAATTAATCCCTATTTTCAGGACTTCCAGTTTGAAAAACAGTGAGAAGCAAGTAAGTATTTTATTGGTTACCCCTCTACATTCTTCCTGCAGTTGCAGCTCAATCTGCACAGAAACATTCAGAAAATAAGAAAACAGTCCTCCCTTTCAGACTTGAAGTAAGCCTCCAAGGCACATCCAGGCATTTTCAGCACAGTGTTTTCCAGAAGCATAAGATATCTGGGCAAGATAACTTCTTCACAACAGCCGTGCCAGCTAAAATAACTGCCATATTTTGAGAATGAAACCAAATGTACCTAACTTTGCACATCAGGAAGTGCTACAAAGGTCTCCCCCTACACCCCCCGTAACAGTGCTCTGCTTCCCCTTCACCAGGAAAGCAATGCTAAAAAAGACAGCATGCTAAGGCAGCTCCTCCAGTAGGAAGTTCAATGACCACTTCACTTTGCTCAATGAGGAAAGCAGGTACATTTCAACCACACAAACCTTCAAAATTTGATCCAGTGTTTTGTGGATTGGAGGATGAAACTGTTTGCAAGAATAAGTTCTCTGTGTTCTGGGCCATGCTGCAGAAAGCAAATATCCCTGGACTGTGCAGAATTTGGAAGAGATCCACCTTCCTTTTATATACCAAGAAGAAAAAAAAAGTTAAGGGGTGGGCAGAGAGAGAAAAAGGTTTGAGGGGGGGAAAAAGAAGTCTTTTCAAGCGGAGTATCAGACCCAAGTAGAAGTCAGAGAAACTAGAGTGCAAAATTTCTGGTGGCCCTCTGCTGAGACAAACACTGATTCATTGTTTGTCATCAGCTGGAATTTGAGCCCTCCTACTTCCCTTCTCTTTCAGCATCTCTCTCTCAAATGATCTTTGCATTTGACATGATCACCCAAAGGTTTGTTTTTGCACAGAACTAACACCATAGCAACAGAAGTGAAAGAAAAGATTTATCAGCACCAGCCTGAAAAAACAGAGAGATATGGCTATGGTGCCTTTTCTTTTGTGAAGTCAGCTACAGCCTACTCTGCTTGCCTTTTTTTTTTTAATATTAAAAAAAGAAAACCAGATATTGGTTTCATGGCATTACCACTTACCATCAAAACCCAGCAGAAAGCAGGTGAATGACACTGAAGACAATGTCAAAACTTTACACGGAAAATGCCAGACACAAAGCATATGCCTTTCCAGCTCTTGCAAACCCATATATGGAAGAAAATAACCTCTAGATAACTGCTGTTATTGCAGCTGGCTATAGCCTGCTCACCATCTTATAGAAAGACTGGCTGGGAGTTAAAAAATGCTCCAAACTTAGAAACCCCACAGTCTGCCCTATAGCCTTCCCAGAGCATCCACTGGAGAGCAAGTTACAGGCATACAGAGCTCCATCCCTGCCCTCTTCTCCCCTTCCCCCTTCTTCTGTCTTTCAGAAAGACACAGCCAGAACATTATCAAAATCATTATCCAGAAGGGTAAAAAAAGTTTATTTCCATTAAGCATAATTTGTTTAAAGTTTTGGGGTTGTTTTTCTCCAGAATGCTGGCAATCTATCTATATTACAGGGACAGGGCGAGTGCCTGGCAGAGTGCCACGGCTTTCCACTGGTCCCAACTGCAATCCCACACGCATGCATTTCTGGAAGCCGAGGTTAAAAATAAAGCTATGTCCAAGTGAAAAAAAAATCTGGATTCGTTCACTCAGGAAAAAAAACAAACAAGTGCAAATGTTGGATTTAGCAAAAAGAAATATCATTTATCTAAGTGATTAAAAATAGGGGGTTTTTTTTTGTTTGTTTGTTTTATTCAGTGTTTCCAGTCCACGCTGTAATCAACTGTATTTCAGAATCTGGCTGAGCAGGATTTGTGTTTTTTAAAAGCTCTTCTTTAGAAATAGTTTTTGGATTATCATCCACATGAAATGAAGTCTTAATACCAACCTGGTCTGTTCTCTGAACCGAAGACAGATCTGTCCACTGCTATATCCCTGAGGAATTTATAACTCATCTCCCCACTTCTATTCATTCTCACTTTTCTCTTAAAGTATTTTTATTAAAAAAACAAACAAACAAACAAACCCAACAAACTCATAAATCTATTGTTTAAGTATTTTGTTTCCAGTCTCCCAATTAGCTACCAAACTCCACTCACCAGGATAGTGCACTAAGTTCTTGCTTTGTTTCAGTTTTTATTTGATGTGCTGCTCAGGAGCAACAGGAGTGCACATCCCTCCACAGCAGCCTGTCTTGCTGCAGGTGGAAAAAGCTCACGAAACTTTCCTCCAAAGGAGGTGAACAAAAGTAAGGAGAAAATCAAGTGTTACCTCAAGTGCTAGAAAGCTTAATAAAACGCCACAAAAGGGAAAGAATCTGTCTAATTTTCCGGTAGAGAAATGTCAATGTCCTGTTACACATTTTCACAAGTCACAGTTCAAAAGCCCCTTTGTGGTAATTTAACCATTTTCCTCCCTGTGAACTGGACATACAGCACCAGCCTGACCTGACCTGTCTGCTCCCGGACTCCTGAGGCTGCATATGGAATTTTCTACACAAATCTGTTGTATCCTGTTATTCAGATACTCCACTAAGACTGCACTGACCCCAAAACATGTGGGGTTTATTTCAATCTTAATTTCTATCTTAATTCAGCTTCTTAAACTCCACTGCACATAGAACTTCACATTTTTAGTCATCATCTTCCTCTCCTGGGGCTATTTCCTACTCCATGCCTTCATCACATGCATTTATATCAAAAAGCTTGTAAAACAAACTTTATAAATTCTCTGCTTCTTCCCCTAACCCCAGCCCGTGTTTACCTTCACTGTGCAAAATCCTGAGCAAGTCCTAATGAAAAAAGGTCATGAGCTTTAGGCTGGAAAGCTAACACTTCAAGAAGCTGAATCCTGACAGCTGATGTATTGCTGGATGCTGTTCTCTCCCCAAAAAGCGCAGAGATGAAAGCCTCTAAAAATATCTTAAGGGCTCTGGAGAGTGAAGGGAAGCAGCAAAAATCAATACTGCGAAGTTCACTGATTTGCCTTATTATAAAAAGTAAACCAAAATACACAGGACAGTCTAATTACAGGTGACTGTATTTGAAAGGAAGGGGCAAAATTCCCTAAAAATAAATCAGGAAAACAGTTGTGCATGTCCATCCATACATGTGAGATCTACTTATGTGGAGCAACAGTGACAGAAGAGAATGGTGCAGAAGCCTGCCTGCTCATCTGACAAACCAAAGGAAATCCATGGGGCCAAACAAGACCAGCACATTCTCCTTTCCCAAATTAAATCCGGCAGCTGCAGTCCAGTCCTGTCCTTCCACTGGGACCATGCTCCCACAAACCCCACTGTCAGGTCTGTGCAAGTACAAAACTGACACTTGTGAGTCCCCACCAAGCCCACAGAAGGCAACACAGTATACGTGGATATATATTTCCTCATAAGGAAAGATGTGATGTTACCTGGTAGATGAAAACCAAGTATTTTCACTCATCTATAGACTCTCCATAGCTCATAAAATATTCACATATTCTAACTAAACATTGACATATTTAAGAGAGTTTCTCCTTATCTCTCTGGTCAAGCAAGGAAGCTATCTGGGCTGTCATCATGCACAGCCAGTGCAAGGATTCAGCACTTGCTGCTGCTGCTACTAATGGAGCCAAAGAATACCGAAGGAAAACATAAACCCCTCTGTGTGATGGAAACACCAGTTCTGCCCCACTGCAAAGGGCAAACATGGACCTGACCATCAAGGGCTGTAAAGAAAGAGCAAGAAGTTCGTCATGAGGCCCCATTTTCTCTCTCCACGCACCCCTTTCCCAGTGCCAAATTAACTTGCACGTCCTGTTGCAGAGGCGGCAATCTGAGAAAGGAAATCCGCTGCGGTGAGGAGACTTCCCCCCTTGGCTCTCCCCTCACGCTGACAAGAAGAGAGAGCATCGCAGCACCAGTAACAGCCTCCATGGCAGAGAGGAACTCCTTCCCAAGCAGGAAGGAAATGTAGCTTGAAAATACCCTACCTTTTCACTAGTCTTCGCAGAATTGAAGAAATGAAAGACTGGCCAAAGAGCTTACCTTTCCACCACTGCAGGACACTAACTCTACAGGTCATTTTTTGTTGCTCTGCCCAGCTTAGTTTAAGAGAACCACCAAAGGAGAAGGAAAGCGTGTCCCGTGCTGGAAGAACACGTTGTTCAGAATCTCAGGTGCCAGTGACTTCCCAAGCGGCAAGTTATGCTTAAAGGTGAGGAGCAGGGCCAGCATAAGCTGTAAAGCCCTGCTGGGTTCCCATTTTCTCAGAAAGTGAAACTTAACACCAGAGGAGAAAATTCTGGGTTTAACAGATGGTTTCTTTGCATTTTCTTGTGCTGGTGCCAGAGTGGATTACTTCGCATTCTACTTGGCACAAGTTGCCATAGAGTATGTGCAAGCACTTTGCACATTTTCAGGAGTGACACACTGCCGCTCCCCTGGAAGCCAGGAAGGATCTCTTAAATGTCTGGGAAGTTCTCACTTGTAGCTGTATTCTAGATAAAATGAGGTAAAAAGAATCTCATAGCTTTTTTTACATGACATGTACTAACATACACAGACACCACTTAGGGATCACTTCCCCAGCTACTACACAAACTGACCCAGCCTTTGCACATTCAAGGCTTCTCCTGCTGTCCCCCAGAACACCAGCGAGCATGGCCTCCCTGCAGCCTCCTCTGCACCTTCTCACAAGAAGCAAACAGTGAGCCAGCATCGCTGTCACCCGTGCAGTAACAGCGACAGACTGTGACTTGTGATTCCTACTGAGTGTGCAGAACAACGCTGGGACAAGTCACTGCTCCCCAGTCACCCAAACCTCTCCCACTGCCCACCCTCTTCTCCCTCCTTGCTCCTCTCACCCTCCATATGAACCTCCACTGAGCATCACCCTCCTGTTAGCACCAAGTTTTGCCCTTCGCTTCTTTAAAAGGAAAACAAGAAACGCCTTGTTTGGACTTGTTTGGAGAAGGTGATCACAACAGTTAACAGCCAACAGTTTGTTTCTCAACAACTGCAAGGTATCTCTGCTTCTTATTTTCTACCACGTCTGACAAAGTCCTCTCACATGCTCCATGGCCCAACCATGCATCAGACATATTTTCCCACCCAGGTGAACTGTCTCCCAACACAGCACTCACCCAGCTAAAACTCTTCACAGCAATGACTTTCTTTTCAGTAGTGATTGTTTTACCCCAGACTGGAACTTTTTTACTATATTGGTTTCGACCTGCAGCCCTATGCAAAATAAATAAATACATAAATAAATCTAGAAATTAAACTGTAACTTAGCTTGGCTTAGTTCCTCCTCTCCTGTACATACTTTGGCAGCTGCAGAAAGTTCTTTCCAGAACTTGCAAAGAGGTGGGAACGGTCGTTTCTGAGCAGGATGTTAACATGAGAGCTCACGTCCCATTGGGGCTGGACTGCAGTGAGCAGGTTTTGGTAGGCAAGTGGTTAAGAGGTTCAGCCTTCTTCAGGAACGAACTCCCTGAACAATTGCTGATTTTCAGCACTGCAGGAGGAATAATCGATGTTACTCGAATCCAAAAATGTCTCTTGCCAAGGGCGTCTCCTGAGGTCATCAATGCTCCCATGGATTAGGAAAGGGAGCAGAACAAACCCAGAAATTAGCAGAGAAGAAAAGTGTAACAGAAAATGTGTGACATGGGAGGATTAGCACTCCAAAGAAGGAAAGCAAGTTATAGAAAAACAGGATTCTAAGGAGAATTCGCAGTCGGCATAACCCGCAAGACTGTCTTGCTTTGCTTTCTGGAACTGTCAGAAAGATGGTGTTCACAGACACCAGAATTATAGGTCATATAGGCAATCCCAGTACTGGCAGGTATGGGAAAGCTACGAAGTGGCTCACAAAATTTCTAGCTCACTTCTTGAAGATCTGCCTTGGAATGGGCAGATTGTATCCAGCGAAACTACAAAGGCTTTACGAGAAAGAATTTTAATGTTTCATTGAGCTAACTGGGTCAGCTCTAGCCCCGCTATTGAACTGACAGATCAATCAGTCCTGTAGGAGAGCAGCCATTAAAGCAGGAGTGGAATGGAGAAGACATCCACGGAGAACAATCCAACTCTTTCAGAACACAGAAATACTGCAGCACCGCAGCCCAGGTAAGCAAAGGGAGGAGGGACAAGTGGGGCGCACTTCACTTCTTGGAAACTTTCAGTACTTAATTATAACATCATACGAGCATTCAAAATAATCAAGATCTAATAGCACTGCAAATCCTTTCTTTTTTTTTTTTTCTTTTTTTTTTTTTTAATAACTACTGGATTCAGAGAAAGTTCAGGTGAAGGAAACATATTCTTCTGACATTTTCTCTTGGAGCCATGTAAACATGCACTGCACAACCTCCCTCCCTTTGGCTGTGGGATAAGATAAGTGGAAAAGATGATACATAAGAAACATTCCCCAGAAAGCCTACCACCCCTTATCCTAAAGGCCGAGGAAGCTCAGCTCTGGATTTGCTCCACAGAAACATAAAACCTTTTGAAGACTTTGTCAGCCTAAGGGGTAAATAAAAATGGGTAAGGCTGCTTTTAAACAGAGAAAGCCATGCTCAGGCTGATCTGTTTATAACCCTATGCTGCACGACCAGAAATGAGAAGCGAGACAGTGAAGAGGTAGCAGAGATTGTGCCACTACCTTCCATCCTGTTCCAGCAAGTATTATTTATGGCAGAATGAAGTTGCCTTTCGATTACAAACATTAATTCAGCTTGAAACCACTGCTCCCAGTAAGACAAAATGAAGCAGTTTCTTCCAAAGATGAATTTAAAGGCATTTATACAGCCTGAAATGAACATGGCCACGAAGATAAAATAGTTAGCCCACAATTTCTCAAACTGAGGAAGAAGGGCATGGGTAGAGATCACAACTATTATGAACCACCTTTTCAGGTGCTGCACTGCTAGAAGCTGTTGGAGAAAGGAGCAGAAAGCAAAGTGAGGAGAAGGTGGCTGGGACACAGGCAAGGCTCTAAAATGAGGAGGAGGAGCAGCAAAGTGGGTCTGACCCATTGCTCTGGCAAACATCCTGGCATAGAGAAGGTGATCGTAATAGTTAACGGCCAACAGTTTGTTTCTCAACAACTGCAAGGTATCTCTGCTTCTTATTTTCTACCACGTCTGACAAAGTCCTCTCACATGCTCCATGGCCCAACCATGCATCAGACATCTTTTCCCATCCAGGTGACCTGTGTTCCAACACAGCACTTGCCCAGCACACACGGAGAACCAAAGGCACAGGGGGAACATTTTCAGTAAAATTCCCTGTAAATGAGAGTGATAAAAAGTCTTGCTATTGCTGTGGGGAGAAAGTCTGACAATCCCGCAGTGTTATTTGGGCAGAGCCAAATATTAGTGAGAGTGAAAACAAGAGGAACTGCATCATTAGGGGAGATTAGCTTCTTAAACTCCGGAGAACAAATGCTAGGACTGAAGTTACGGTCCAGCTATTCGGAAGCAAGAAAACTAAGATGAAATTCAGTAGTACAAAGAATACAACATCAAGCATGTCAGTTTAAATTACAAGATGAAATGTTGTAGAGTTCAAACATATTTTTATGATCTCAGGATGACAAATTGGTAAATTAAAGGAAGTAATAAGTAAAGACTGCTGAGCTGTGAAAAGCTCAAGGATTTGAACATAAAGGATGCTTGGCATTTCTTGTAGGCATGCCAAATAGTGAAATGTATTACAGGAACACACGAAAAACAAGAAAAACTGGGATCTCTGTGCAGTGAGTGAAGGTTTAATATTAAAGATAATATGGGAATGGCCCCAAACTTTGCACAGATATTTGGCCTCAGTTTTCAGCAAGAATAAAGACACTGACCATGGAAGCAAAGCAAGATGGCAAACAAAAATGGGTAACATATATACCAACAGGTACCAGCAGTCAAAGCCAGAACTTGGGGAGTAAGATTCACTTCATCTCATTTTAAGGAGTTGACAACTACACTGTAATTTCAGGCTTCTCTTTGCAGTCAGAGAGAAATTAATACATACATACCTTGGTGTTTTAAATTAATCTAGCCTGCTTTATGTTCATATTCTAGCATAAGAGGAATTGTGCCTGAAATATGCCTGATCAGAGGGAGCCTAGTGGAGTGGCACTGATGTCAGGTGACTCCAAAGAGTTTAATGTCTCAAGGTGAGGGGAAGCTGCCTCCCTCCCATAATTGGATATTAAAAAAAAAAAAAAACAACAAAAAAACCATGGCATAGGAGATCACACAGTGGTGATACAAGGGTTCTGAATAACTGTCTCCATTATGGAGTGCTTCCCAAGGATCAAAAAATCAAAAGCAACTATATTAGGAAAAGAGTGGGAGGAAGGAAAAATGACAGCTCCTGATTGTTCATCTGACTTAGTATCATGCAAGCTCTTCAGCACATCTGAAGATACTGAAAAATAATCAGATCTACAGATCTACAAGAGATGGATCCAACCCATCTAACTGGCTGTATAACCGCTGTTTCTCTAGGCAAAGAAAACACATCAAAGCTATTTTCTCAGACTTCAATAAAGCATGCAGTCAGGTAAACTGGAGAAAGACAAAGACCAGTAGAACAGGAAGGTGAATGCAGAGCTAAATAAAAGAGAAGATGCCAAGGGCTTGCATGCTGAAAGCAATAGCGCAAACCCAGAGAGGTTGTACTACTGCTATTCCTCAGACTTAGTCTTGTGACCATTTTATTTAATATCTTCATTAGTGGTTTTAGTACAGTAAATAGACTACTGATAGACCTTAATAATTATGTAGAAAAAGCTTACCATAGTCATAAATACTACTGCTACGCACAAGTACTGCTTTTCTTTATACTATAAATGTGCATTCCAGTGTGCACAGTATGAAGAGAAAGCTGCTCCCCGGAAACACATATGGTCCAAGAGTTCCCTAAATATTCTTTTAGGAACAAAAAAACTAGATGGTGCAGTAATAGCGCTCAAGCAGAAAAAACTCAGGTTCCAAATTTTTCAAATGCACATTTCTCTTCCATCATAAACAGAGCACTAAGTGAGCAGCACACAGGCAAGATTTAAAAAGGACCATCAGAAACATCCCTCAGGAAGAAGCAGGCAAAGAAGCACTTTGTCATCGAGTTATAAATCAGTTCTGGCACACTCCCTAATTCTGGGCTCTTCTCTCACTCACCTTGACTGACAAGTCTTCCTCACCAGATAGAGAAGGAAGCTGTAGCTCCTTCCTTGGCAAGGCACTCGGGCCTCGCTGGAGTTCTGCAAGGATCCTGCAGGTATCTTGTCTTGCTAAGATGGCTGCGCTGACTTAAAGGATTATCAGCGACACGAAATTAGGTCGGAGCTTCATTTTAATTGTTTAATAATAGTTTCAGGTGCTGTCTCCCAAGCCTACCATCTGATTGTTGAGGCTTTAAAATGACATTATCTGCTCCCCACTATTAATTTTCTTTTTCCCTTTCACTGCTTGAAAGGCTCGAGCAAACAGGAAAATGACTTCCTATTCAGGGAAGACGGTTAATGCAGCAGTAATTAAATGAGCGAGAAAAAGAACAGCTAAAATTGTAGTTCTTATTCCTCACTCAACTCTGTTTACAGGAATCTCAAGTGTTCCTGTCACAGCAACAGGTAAAACATCCTTAGAAATGGAGACTATAAATCGTTGGCATGCCTTCCACAGACATCAAATCCCATCCTTGGCATTCATACTAATTTTAACAAAGATGGGAAGAGGAGAAAACAGTTAAAATATAAGAACACAGCTAGAGTGTGAAAAGCCTGTGTAGCTCATAACCTCATGATGGAGAAAACCGGATAAATTCCTAGAAGATCGTGTGATAACCCAGTTTTCAAAGTATGTTTGCATGCACTCTCTCCCTGTCCTTGATATCAAGGCACTTGTCTTGACGGTCATTCAGCTGCCTGTTGAGACGTGCTAACAACTTCCTACCTCCCTGCACTGCTTCTCGTCTATCAGCACAGATGATGCTTCACTTACTCTCACTTTCTTTACATCTCCACTCTTTTGCACTCTAATAGCCCTTGTTGGAGAGGATATACATGTGTGTTTTCTTCCTCTCCTGCCCTTCTGAACTAGTTAACTTTCATTTAGGATATGGCATGGAAGAAACCGCATGTGGCCACACTAAGCCCTCTTCTGAAACTGAGAACTTACGTTAAAGGCTTCTATGCATTTCCCCAACATCAATTCTCACCACTGTAGTCTTTAAACGCATACATCTTGGGAAGGAAAAGGTGCTTGAAACCTTTACAATGCAGTTAACTGAAATCACTTCATAATTAGAAGTACACTTCAACATAAAAAAAAAAAAAAAAAAAAA
>VXBJ01003125.1:205900-247508 GCA_013400055.1 Nycticryphes semicollaris | reverse complement strand
TTAATGACAAAATCCCTGACTGTTTGGTTTTAGTCTAAGGCAAAATATCTTGAAACCTTTTGGGCACAAGTACATTTGAAACTTTCAGGACAAATTTTGATTTCCAAAGAAAAAAACCTTTTCTTAGTGAAAGCAAAAGATGTTAATAAACTTCCCATTTAAATTCATGGCAATAGTCACATAATAATCAGCTCCATAAAGCTTCAGAGAAAACTTCTATTTAATGAGGATTTTAATATACCATGCTAAAGAAAAGGAGCAGAATTTGCTCTCTTTGCATCCCTTGACTTATTGTACCTGCTCCTAGCACAGAAAAACAGACTTAAAACCTCAGATGACTGACAAAAAGAGTTCCTGCAGATGAAGTTTACCCTGCGCATCGCAGCAGTGTAAAAAAAGCTAACCACTTCCCACCAGGAGCTGGGAAGGCAATTTCCAAAGTTTGCTTCCTCTAAGCTGTGTTGCAGCATGAGCTCAGCTACACTGGGCCAGGGCCTCCTATAAGAAGGCAATGGATCCAGAGCTGTCCAAGCCCTGATCCTCACCTTACCAGAGAGATTAAAAACAGCCTTTCAAGTTTTCTGAGCATGACTTCCCTCTGTGCTCTTTTACATCCCTCTACAAGCCCCCTTTATTTCCCTCCACACCCCCTTGTCAGCCAAGGATTACTGCCCAACTGGCATCCCCCTCCTCTTCAGCCACTTTGCGTGGCCATGGCTCCCCGCTGGCAGCCTGTGGGGCCATCCCTCACTGCTGTTTACAGACAGGAAAGACCGAGGTGTGTGACCCAGCTGGCCCCTATTAAAGATAATGTTATCACAGCTCCAATTGTTCCTGTCTACATCTGCTGGTGGGAGGAAATAATCGACTTGTCTGAGCTGGAACAGGGGATGTTGGAGAACTATGAATCAGAAGGCTGCTTGTGTCAGGAAACTTCAGCCGTATGTTGCGTTAATAAAGGAATTTTTTTTTCCATAGCTGTGCTAATAAATGACAACTTACCATTATTTCTCCCTATTTCTTTCTATTTGCATGGAAGAGAAAGTCAGGGTGTGGGTGAGGCAGCATGGGGAAAGGCAGAGACCAACATGCAAAACCAGAGGTAAACCTTCCTGGTGCCTTGTACGCAAGTGCAGCCGTTCACAGAGTCTAATGTGTACAAGACCTACACCGCAGTGAAAACAGAACTGTTCACAAACAGGAAGCACTACAGGATCTACATGCGTGTCCTGAAGCGCTAAACTCTAAGCCAGGACTTCAGAAAAACACACAAGACTGAAAAACAACGGAGGTGTTCTCCATACCAGCTTCCTACTAACCAACAGCAGGACCTGCTGTGGGTCCAGTTTGGCCCTGTGTTCAGATGGCAGGAGTGCCCTTCAGCACACACTTTCAAGGATTTTTATTCTGCACAGCAGTCTTTCAGAGGAAAAATACTAGGAATGTTAACTGAGTTGCAATGTTTTAACTAAAACACAATAAACTATACTCCAAGGCATCACACTCACCTTGAAAAGGTTAGTTTTCTGTCCCATTACCACCACCATTACCTTAATTAGTTTCAGTAGACTGGCTTCCTTGAAGACATAGTGCCTGCTGTGCTCTCACATCTGGAAGTTCATCCATCACCCAGGAGGTCACTTAGACCCTTCCAAGTTACTTCCTCCACCATACTTTTTTATCATTAGCCTATTTTACTTGGTGTCTGAATACTGGATCAGGACATCAGAGAGATGCTGAGGAAGCTACAGCAGCTGTGAGCCTTACAAGAACTGAGGTGGCATCCAGGCACTTTTATTATGCCTCAAGTCTGAGATTTTCAGGTCTCTGGACCATCAGCCAAACTCAAGGATCCTGTAGGTTGTTTCGGTGTCATTTAGCACAACTTGTTTACCCCAGTTCTGTAACTAGTTAGGAGCAAAGTCTGTTACTACTTCCCAACTGCATGGCAATAGTGTAAGCTAACTCACCGTCCTGCGGCTGATTAGAAGTGCAAAAACATCTCTCAACACCCGTTATTCTCTATCTGTAATACCCAAATGGTCTACGCAGTATCCTGTTTCACTTATAGACAACTTCATTGTTTTCTCCTATGAGAAACAAGCCATGGGACTAGATGACTCTGAAGCACACTTTTTTTGCAGCGGAGGTTCTCGAAGAGAGGGAGAGAACCCCATCCTGCAGTCCCCACGCTTTGACCAGCTCCCCAAGGGCACTGAAGGCTTTGGAGTTGCTTCCCTGTGACAAAGCTCCACACCTTTAAGTGCAGCTACCAAATATTCTTTCTTCATCAAGTCAGTGGGAACTCATCTCTGAAAAAGCAGATTGTTTGGGACAGTATTGGTAGGGATAGAGTTAACTTTCTTCATAGCAGCCTGTATGGCAATAATGTTTTAAACTGGTGACAAAACCAGTGTTGATAACACACTCATGCTATAGCTGTCGCTGAACAGTGCCTGCACAGTACCTAGGCCTCACCTGCAGCTGGTGGCCAGGGTGGGCAAAGGGTTGGGAGGGGACACGGCCAGGTGAGCTGAGCCCACCTGAATGAGCAGGTGACTGACTGGGGACTTAATTGCTGGGGTCAACCCACCACTACAGAACAACTTCCACATTTGAGCTCAAGCTGCTACTAAACACAGATCACGTTATAGAGTTAAAATTAGACGTGAAAAGTACATTTAAAAACATCTGGCTGGCACAAGCCAGGTACTTCTGTTGTTTGGGTAAGTGTCAAAGCTCTTTTTGAAAGTCCGCTTCCCATCTCTACACAACCATAAGCAGACATCCTTCTAAGATGGAAAGATATGGAGACAGAAAAATTGTAACTGCAATTGCCATAAATATGCTAATGTGACATTTTTAGCTGTGCAATTTAAAAGAACGAAAAGTCATTTCATTATCGATGGATCTGGAGTTTTGACTTTCCATTTTTCCCCCCCTATTCCTTTTTTTCTTCCCCTCCAATTATTTCAGCTGTTCAAAGCTTTTCACATCCTTCAAGAAATATTTAGAATACACTGACTGGATATGTCCTTTCCAACACTGGCACAGAAAAAAATCCTCTAATTTATGACCAAGAGATTTTCCCAATTTCCTAAGAAAGTGAGCAGACTATTTGCTAATCACAGCCTAATCTTGGTGATGTCATTATACATGGCTGTGACTGCTAAAGGAGGCCCAGCTAAAGAGAAGACAGGAGCACGCTCGCCATAAGAGAGAGCCACTTGTGCAAAGCCTTTGCCCACATGGTTTGTGTCACTACTCTGGTAGCACAGGCTCTCCAAGGCAGGGGGTCACACAGGCATTTACTCCCGTGCAGTTGGCTGCTGTTCAGAGCAGCAACAGAGGGACCACAGCTGAAGCCTTGTCAAAGGAAGTGAGTGTTGCAGATACGGGTTAAGGGTGGACCAAAAAACAACCCCTAAAAATCAGAGAAGTCATTTGACTTTGAGGGAGGGTGTGTTTTCTCTGAAATAAACACCAAAAGGCATATTTTAGAAGGTTGGCTGACTTGCTTTTTCACCCTCTCCTAAATGAAATTTGAGTGCAACAATTTGCTCAAAATTGGTAAAATTTCTCTTCTGAACCCGATAGTTTAACTAAAGACAAATATCACTTCAGAAATTTGTATGAAGGCATAAACATTCTCCTCAAACATGAGGGAGGGAAAATAAACCAAAACATATTAGGTTGATAAAGAGCCCACCAGGCTGGGCTGTCTCTCCTTAATAAGTCAGGTCTCTAAACAACAACAACAAAAATCAACAGGGGGAGAAGAGGGAGATGGAGAAGGAAAGGCTCAAAACAAACTAGTGTTATTCAAACACTGCTAGATCCCAAATAAAACACAACAATACTGACCAAGCAGAGACACAGAGGACCTGGCATGGCTCCAGAACACAATAACTATTTGTCTTCTTTGCCAGAGGCAAGCAGCAGCTGGGGATGCCACTCAGGGGGATAAAATAGCACCATGCTACAGCTGGAGGATTACTCCCAGGAGCCATGCAATACATAAGAATAAAAGATGACAAGTTAGATGAATGCCCTTTGAGAACCTTTTCAGAAAGGACTAAGTGTTCTTTATGAGAAGCAGGAAAATTAAGGATGCAAAAAACTGCCAACGCAGTTTTGCCAACTACATTGGAGAGTGAAAATGAATCAACATGCAAAAGGCTTCATCTGAATCAGCCTAGAATTCTGCAAGGAAACCCCGGAGGGAAGATCCCAAAACACTGAAAATACCCAAATGGTATTTTGTGAAAACGGAGTATTTTCCTAAGAATTAACGGGAACCCTTTGAAACACTCCCCAGAGTTTGCAGGATGATTATACACAGCGCAATGGGAACTTCTGAGTGGCAGAAAACGTCTTCAGTATTTCATAATACAGCAGGGGAAAGAAGTGGAAAGCCAGCAAATGGTACTTACTTATTTACTTATTAATAACACCTCCTTTTAAATTAATGTTTTAATACTACCTGCAAACCTGCTCCACAGCAAAATCAACCTTCTGGAGAAAGGTATAAGACTGGAATCAAAATATAAAATCCTTCACAACGCTATGTGCTCTCTAAGGTAAGAAACACCATTGCATTCCCGACCTGAGTTCACTCGCCAAGTGGCTGCTTCAGTAAGAATATACTAGGTGAAAGCAGAAGCGTAGATACTTCAGAAATACACCCTTGTGGTAATACAATCAAACATGCAAAAAGGACCAGGCCAGCAATACAGGAAGCTTTGCTGCTGCAGGGAGGGGGAGCTGAACTGGGAGAGACTTCTTAAGTGCAAATGGAAAGGAAGGGAGAAAAAGGGGAACAAGCTTCTATGGTATGATACTAAGCTTTACATAAAGTAAATTATAGCCTGTTCTAAAACAGCTTTAAGTCAATATACAATATGCCTGCTAATGACATGGAATGGAAACAATTTCTTTTCTGCACCTTTCAAGGCTGCCAGGAAAAAAAAGTGCTACAAAGCTGGAAAGGAACATGGTGACCAGCAACAAAAAAAAAACAGGCAAAAGGGCTCAATTTCCACCAAGAAAGCCAAACATAGATAAGATATCCAAGACAACATGGCAACATAAGAATTTGGGTTCTCAGGTCTCAGCTAAATTTATTGAGATACCTAAATCTCCTAGGCAATTGGTTTGAAACTCTGAGGTTACACCAACCAAACAAGTTAGTTTTAAATAAAGTCTGTGGATTTGCAGCTCTTCAACAACACTGAAGTCAGGTAGCTGAGGAGCAACCCTTACTTTCACCCAAGGTGAACGGGCAGTATGGTAAAAGAGCATCAGCATCTAAAAGGTGCTTGCCCTAAAAGGGAGATAATGCTTAAGGTGATCAGCATACAAAATGGGTTAACTAGGATTGATGTGATAGAAAGGAAAGATATGGGCTGATTTCCAGGAAGACTTGCTGGCAGACAAACACGTTAGGCCTTGGAGCAATCTCCCACAGGAACTGGTGAAAGCTTGATTGGTTGGAGCTTTTTTGAAAAAATGCTCCAAACAATGGTACACCAAACAATAGACAAAACATAGGAAAGAATCCTGCACTTCAGGGAAACAGAGCACTGATACTTGTAATCTACAGATCCTCCCTCTCCAACTCGAACCAACCAGAAAAGCTTAGGTCTTTTTATAACTAGGTCCTTCCTTTGCTGCAGCAGCTTTGCTCCCACTTGACACCAGACACTGGTGGGGGAATCAAGCCCATCCCCTTTACTGAGGCAAAAGCAGCTCTGTGACCACAGGCTGCCCAACCCTGGTCTCTGCTCTGCCAACCCCAGGTTATGCCAGTGTGCAAGATGGGAAGCTATGACCAAGAAAAATTACCTCCTGCATTTGAGAATGACTGACTTAATTCACTCTGTAGAGACTGCAGACATTTGCCATGTCCTTAACTGAGGCAAGGCTGCTGGGTTAGTGTTCTCGATATTAATATATTGCTTCCTACAGACGTGTCATTCAAGCTTTAACTAGAGCATTCCAAATAAATCTTCCCCGAGCGTTAGTAAGTCCTTACACAGCTCAGCTCTGTGGCATTCACAGTGCAGTAGGCAGTAATCATCTGAATACACCGACAACACAAAATGACCTATGGTAGTTCTATTCCAGCCCATTAACTACCCTGTAGCAATACAGGGCTGAGTAACCACTTGTTTATTAGCTGTGACCTATAGCTATTTACAGAGCAACATACCCACCTAAATGTATTTTAGTAAGTGCCTATGTGCTGTAATGTATGCTGGGCTTCCAGGCACTTCTTTGTATCAACGACCAACAACCAGGATTTTCAAAAGTCTGGTTCATTTCACGCAAGGACAAGAGCCTCTCCCTTCAGCACAGAAACTTAGAGAAGTGACGGTTTTTAACATTCGGCAAGTTCATAGTCGCTACAGCATGTGCACTTTGACACCAAACAGGCTACCAGTGCAGTTAGGAAACGCCCTATGCAAACATAACTGATTTTATTTACTGCCCGATAAGAGCTTTTCGAAGGCACCCTTGGCTCACCAGTAGCTCGGCTGTAAAGACTGTGGGACATGCACTTCCACAGCACACCCCGAGTCAGGTGTTTCAACACTGTGGGCATCTGCATCTGATAAAGACGCTGTAAGAGACGAAGGCAGGTCATGAAAAGGATGCCCTGTCGTATTTATCACCGTAATGAGTAACTGACAATAAGATTTCAAGTCTCGTCATCCTTTCTCACTGAAATGTGTCATCCCTCTTCCCCTTCTTCTGTTTACACACCCTACAACCCAGGATGACCCCAGAAAGCGCAAGCACTAGACAATTCGTCTCCAGACTGTGTTGGCAATGAATACTATCCTGTGTGTTGGTTCACCTTTGGCTTTCCTGCTGCTAACAGAGGCAATTTTAATTTTAAACATTTGATTGCGTGTAGACATAAGTGAAGTGGAGGAATAGCTGACACATGCTACGTACCATTAAATTTATCACATTCATGTCCAGCAGGAATTGTTTCTATGATTCAAATGAACATGTACAAGATGCATCAATCCTTTTTATCCTTTTTTTTTATTATTTTTATTCTTTAATGTAGATGACCCTACACTATATGTCAAGGATTTTCCAGAAAACAGGATTATCCAGAAAATTTGAAAAAAATTACTTATGTTCATTTTGTATTCACCTTATCTACCACTTGCCACAGTTAGTGATACAAGAAAAAAATAGAAAGGCAGAACCACACCAAAGCAAAAATTAGCTATTGCCTATAGCACCTGCAACAGGATGCAGCATGTGAGAAAACTCCTCAGGCAGCTGCAATTGCAAGAGCACATTCTTAGAACATACTGATTTTGCATGAAATCTCAGAGAGCCCGTGTTTCAAAACTAACAAAACTCAGTAAAAGGAAAGGAGAAAAGCAGTAGCTGGAACCATCAAGGCTGGTATAATGGAAAACCGGGTGCTCTCCTGCAGAAAGGGGAGTTGGCACTGGTGGAGCCGAGGCATTGCATTCCCGTTGTGTTACCACTACAGCAGTGGGATCTGTGAGCTGCCACCTAAGTGTAATGAGTGAAGATGCTGAAGGCAGGGGCAAGGAGAGAAGAAAAGTGGCTCCCGTCTCTGTTGCCCAGTGCTTGCGAGGCCAGCTTGCTTGCTTGCACAGAGCACCGATGGTAGAGCATGCACTTGTAGAATGAAGGACAACAATCCTGCAGCAAGGATTTTTAAGCCACAAAACTCCCAGGTGACCATTAGCCTCATGCATCATTGCAGCTTTCCCTCCCCTCCTCTTCTAGCCCCTTCTAGCCATCTGTTTGCCCCACAGTCACTAACAGAGTAGTGCCCATAATGCAGGAAATCTCTGCCTTTACCAAAAGAACTGGGTGACAAATGGTGAGATGGTGTATTAACTAGGGAAAACACGTTCTCATTGTGCAAAGGTGTGTGCCAAGCAACAGAGGTTAAATATAAAATTCAAACTATTGAGTAATTCCATTGGGAAAAGTGTTACACTACCTACCTCTCAGAGGATCTTAAAACCTCTTTGATCAGTTAAAGGCTCCTAAATACCTGATGAGGTTCAGACCAATACTGCTAATTAAGGCCCAGAAAAATTGCCTTGTCTCCAACGCAGGAACAAAACCAGGTATTTTAACTGCTTGGAACACCCACCACAAACAAGCTTAAAACATGCACGGCTAAGGTTTCGTTTTGCTTCCTTTAGCCAGCCATCTCCTTAGGGAACAATAAAATCCACAGCAAGCCAGCCTGCCTGACCCCTCCAGAAAGCTCCTGCATCACCCCATCGTGCAGAGGGACCAGCTTTCCCAGCCATTCAGTTCTCCCAGCGGTTCTTCCCTTCTGCTCCAACAGGATGCAAGTCACTGAAATGGGCACCTGCACTTGCAGGCTAAGAAACTACAGCTTATAAAAGGCAACTTGGCAAACGCTTGACCTAACCTCCTCCTGGGTAACTTGAACCACAATTATGGCGATACGTTTGGGATCAATAGGCAAGAAGAGTAGAATGGGAGGTTAAAGCACATTTTGCCTGGTAAAGCTTCCAAATTCTTACTCTTCATGAGACAAGCGGGAGCAGAAGGCAGAACTACAGACAGAGCCTGTCAAGGAGGGAAGGGAAAAAAAAAAAAAAAAAAAAAAGAGAGATTCGCCCTGCAGCAGAGACTAAGAATATATACAGGAGAATTCAGCTGTTTTCTTCTCTGCCAAAAATAAATGTCTCAAATAAGTGCTTCAAGTAACTTTTAAGTATTAAAAATAGTTTATGAAAAACGGGTGCCTTTCAAGTTGTCTCCTTCTAGGGAAAAGTTCCCAGCAAGAATGATGAGAAATAACTAAGACCTAATGGCAATTAATTTCCAACCCATCCAATAAATTGCCTTTTATCACTTTTATTTATATCTCAAATTGACACAAGACAGCTAGACATAAGCTAACAACCTACTACATAAAGGTGACAGCAGCAGAGTAACAATTTATTGGACTTATTCTGGGCTCTTTGATTTGGTTGAATTTTACTTTAGGAACCAACAGCGAGGGAATTATTTTTACCAGGCAATGTAAAGCTTCTCCTCTTCATTCTGTGCCTGCAGGAGGGGTGACCTTTGTTTTCTTTGTAATAAAACTCTTCTTTCCCAGTCTTTCTTTATGTTAGACATACCACGCTCATGACATTAGTCTGCTATTTCAGAATCAGAAAGTTGTCTAGAGTTCTGGAGAAAATGAGTGGCGTCCTCAAAAACCATGTCTGGGACTGCTCTGTCTACAGCACACGGTATTTGAAAATGCAATGGGAGACGTGGTTGTGGCAACAGTCACACACTTGTGTCTGCCTGAATCTTCTTAGGAAAATGAGCAGAGGAGGACACAGACTTTGGTCCAGATTAACTCTTCAACAGATCAACCGGTCCACGTGGAAACGATGCCGCTGTTTCTACCAGTGATGGCTAGTTCTGCAACACGGCTTTCCCAGCTATGCCGTAGGAGAGGAGCACTCGCTCCCACAGCTTCTGCCCAGAGCCCCCTCCTCCTACCGCAGGTCATACCAGACCACAGAAAAGGGTTTTATAACCCACACCGATCTTGGCATCGTAAAGGCGGTCTTGTTTACACAACTGGCCCAGTCCCCTCTGGCAAAACCAAACTAAGCAACAACCCACATCAGCCGTGGCTAAGTTAAAATGCTGAACTCAACTATGCAATGAGAACAGCCTCCAGATCCTTCCTGCCAATTTTCTCACGGCCTGGTGCAGACACACCAAACACCCTGCTGAAACCCTGCTCCTGAAGAGGTGCTGAGGCAAGAAGTCCCTTAACTATTGGAAAGGGCAATCTCTCACTCCTTCACCCTGTCAAAAAAACCAAAACCAATACAGCAAGTGTGGCAATAAGCTGCTGGTGGGGTCTATGGATTTTTTCTTTAGAGGGGCAGAAGTTCTACAAGTCACCACACTACTTGACTTCTATATTTACGTATACTAAATTTGACCAGTTCCCACAGAACCGAAGTCCCTCACTGAATAATGCAATTATCTCATCTTGTGAGGAAAAACTTTCAGGTTAGGACAAAAAAGTTCTCATCCTAAAATTTGTATTGCTTGCCACCTTTCTCCCCCATGTAACTAGCATGCATATAAAGAATGCATGCTCTTTTTGTATATGGTATCTCATTAACTGCAAAGGAAAAAGGCTATATTCACTGAAACATTAACAGAAACTTCTTGTTCTATGAAGCCACAAGGAAATAAAAGGTTAAAAGCCAGTCAATTTTAGCTTTCTTCCTTTCTTCTACTGCCGCGCCAATAAGTAGTAGATTTACAAGTGTAATATTTTTTATTAGAGCTATGAAAAACACAAATAACTAAATCATGCTATTTTGTAAACTGTAGCTATGATAATCTTAATGAGCCTGGAATTCTACTGAAGACACAGGCTGTTGCATGTGGAATTTTGTGTATTTTGCCCTTAAATTAGAAAAGTCCCTCAGAAGTGGCCAGAATGTTCACAGAGGGAAGGAAACCAATGGATTAGCCTCAGGCACAAGTACCCAAGAGACTCTGCCTTCCTGTGCCCCAAAACCATCCAATGCACATAAATGTCATTAAATAATATTTATATTATTAATAAATAAAATATCATTAAATAGTAATAGAGGTCCAGAGCAACCCAAATACAGGCAGTGCAACAGTAAAGATTATTAGAAAATCTGCCAGCATTCAACAGCAGAATTAATTCAGAAAAAAATCTCAGCTAAGATCTGTTTTTGGGGGGGGAAGGCAGAGAGGTGGAACAGGACTCGCACACACAAAAGTATGTGCAGAGTGGGCTGCATATTTACAGCCAGAGGAAATGTAGAGCATTTGGAATTTTCCATGAGCCTTAAGTGCAGCTGCTCAGCACCTTCGAAAAATAGGCTCATTACTTGGCAACCTACCCTCAGGTTTCAAGATACAAGAAGGGCCAATATGGTCACCTGATTTCCTGTGGCCCAAACCACAGACCATCCCCTCATTGTGAGCTCAATCATAACTGACAACCTGCCGAAATACTCACGTTGTGAAAATAATAATTACTCTAAACAGTTTAAACTAATTGTGAATTTTATTTGGTACCTAGTAATATATTTTCATGCTTATTTCCCCTAAAGAACCTAATTTCCACTGTAATGCTTGCAAATCTCATGTTCCAACTAGACTTTCTGTGCCATTGAAAATAAATAAATAAATGAATCGCCTTTCGATATCCAGAGAAACACATAAAAAATTAGTGCTGGCAGCATTATTTCTGCCACATTTTTCCTTCAGAACTTTACAGCCACTCTCAGCATTCAGCAGTGGCCCAGTAGGCAGGACTCCATGGTGATGTTGGTCAAGCCAAGCAGTTTAGAGGGGACTATCCTTACAGTTCATCATGCTGCAGGCAGCTTCCCATCATCAGCGCTCTCTCTACATAAACAGTCATTCAAATGCTGTACCGGCGTGAATTAAGAGATTTTGGGTAGGTGTGTGGTCACATACAGGCTGAGACATGCACGATCCAGCTCTTCTCCACACAGCCACAGCAGATGTAACCCGGCTCTATTGGGGATGCTGCCTGGCTCACTGGGGGCTTGAGAGGCTACCAAGTCCCAGGGAGAAACAAAGCCAGTCCTCTGCCACGTTAGCACAATTTTGCAACCTCGAAATGAAGAACTGGCTTCCTTCCAGCCAACTTCAAGTACAAGCACAGGACAGGCCCCAAAGACATGTCCTTCAGTACAGCCTGTTCTGAACACCACAGCCCAGACACTTGTGAAGGAGAACAAAGAAGGATACGAAGCCAGTGCAAAGAGTGGTTTGAAGCTCTGTCCTTCAGGCTTAACCTGCTTCTGCTAACTGCTGAAACATGCAGCTCAAAAACAAGTCCCACATGCAGAAATTAAACAAATGAGCCAGTAAAACTCCATAAAATAAGGGACAAAGTGCAAACCAATGACCATCAAGTTATGTGCATCCTTAATGTAAATACATGTTCTCAGCATGAAGTGACTTGTACCTTTCGGTAGACATGTCATGGCTCCATTTTGAGCATCTTATCCCAAAACTACAACACACAGAAAAGTGTCATCTAACGTTTTTAATGTTAGCCTTAATAAAGCACATACGCAAATGCTATTTTAATAATCCTTAGTTTTAGGATTAGCTTCTATAGAGTTTATTCTTTTACTCATTTATTTCTGGTCGTATGTATGGGTTTTGAAATAAGCAAAGTGACAAACACAGGAGGTAATGGATATTAACGTAGATAGGTATCCACTGTTTTGCACAGAAATCAGACAGAAGTCTGCTATATACTTCCCAAAACCAGACTGAAATGACAGGAAATACTGTATGTACTTTTAAAAGTAACAAGTGCAATGAGGGCACTTAACTGTGCACTCTTTGCCACAACTAACGGTTTCTTGTTTCCATCAAATCTAAGCTCTTCAAACCCCTGACTACTGCAAGCATCTGTAGAAAGGGCAGCACAACCTTAGATAATCCCTTTAATCCACACACAGAGTAAGACAACCAAGACAGGTTTGGTTTGACCTACCCCGTCAGGTTAAATAAACTGTGATAACCCTGCCCAGACCCAGACTACAAGTGCAAAGGCATAACCTTGCCCTACCTCCTTATAGCTGGTTCATCTCAGATAAACCCATGACCTTGACAACACAGTCAAGTATGATTTTCGGTACCTGCAGCGTTACAAACCGAGTAAGCATGCAGCATGGCAACCTTCAAGTCAGTGAAGCACACTGCACCGAAAGATTTCAGCCCCTTAGTGTTCAAACCTATTATAGACACAGTTTTGATTTTACAGAGAAAGAGAATTCAGCAGACCGTTCTCTTGTTGAACTGGTCCAGCTTACAGGTTTGTTGTATGGCAGGGTGAGTTAGCAACTGAGGAAAGACTTGAGGTCCTTCACTAAGTCAGCCTCCCTGTTTCTCTAGAAAATATCCCTGTTCATGCTCAGCACTGTATCTTCAGATCTTCCTTACTGTAAGAGTGCTTTTTACACAGGGTATTTTCCAAGCCAAATAATAGTGTTCCTGGTTTTCTCCTCCTTCAAGATACTGGATTCCAAGGTCAGAGGTCTAAGAATTTGAAGTGACTGCAGGAATACTAGCAGCAGCAAACTGAATTCCACAAAATTTTCCCCTTTTCTATTAAAACTTAGATTCATACCCAAACTCAAAATTCAGGTAACACTAGATCTAATTGCAAATATTGCACTTTGGTTTCTTCTTGAAAAGCTCAAGAAATGGTAGAATTTCTTCAGCCCACATTCCAGAATCAGAAAGAATAGTTAAAATAAAGCATCTCCTTTTAACACTCAACATTTCCCCCATCTACTATGCACCCCTTGAACCATTAAGATCCATAAACACAATGTCAGCTGTGTGCTTATGAAGGTACTGTTGCCTGCCAAACACAGATGTGGGGCATTTCCCATGTATTTACTGTCCATATATCAGACCCTGAGGACAATATTTTAAAAGGAAAATGTTTTCTGATTGCATTCAGCTTTCACCTCCAGTGCAAGCTAAGTCCTTCAAGTCAAGCAAGTGATGGGTATCAATATATAACAATAAATGCCCTGAAATACGTCAACATTCAGACTTGAACTTATAATCCCTCTTGATCTCAGTCCCCCAAATCAAGATTAAAAAAACCACCACTCTCAGGAAAATAAATGTAGATTATTAGAAACAACAGAGTCTTACTTTATTAACATAGAGCTGTAAAGTTGGAATACCAGTCTAGATTCCAGACCCCCCTAGGGAACTTTTACTCCTCAGCTATTATTTGGTGAAGCACTAATTAAGAAGATTTAACAGATTAAAGTGTGAGTTGCTCTAATATCAAATAGTTGTTTCTATTTTAAATACTCAGGAGATGCTCCATTACAACATCTGCAGACATCCCATGAACACCATTAGATCAGGATGNGTAACAAGTGCAATGAGGGCACTTAACTGTGCACTCTTTGCCACAACTAACGGTTTCTTGTTTCCATCAAATCTAAGCTCTTCAAACCCCTGACTACTGCAAGCATCTGTAGGAAGGGCAGCACAACCTTAGATAATCCCTTTAATCCACACACAGAGTAAGACAACCAAGGCAGGTTTGGTTTGACCTACCCCGTCAGGTTAAATAAACTGTGATAACCCTGCCCAGACCCAGACTACAGGTGCAAAGGCATAACCTTGCCCTATCTCCTTATAGCTGGTTCATCTCAGATAAACCCATGACCTTGACAACACAGTCAAGTATGATTTTCGGTACCTGCAGCGTTACAAACCAAGTAAGCATGCAGCATGGCAACCTTCAAGTCAGTGAAGCACACTGCACCGAAAGATTTCAGCCCCTTAGTGTTCAAACCTATTATAGACACAGTTTTGATTTTACAGAGAAAGAGAATTCAGCAGACCGTTCTCTTGTTGAACTGGTCCAGCTTACAGGTTTGTTGTATGGCAGGGTGAGTTAGCAACTGAGGAAAGACTTGAGGTCCTTCACTAAGTCAGCCTCCCTGTTTCTCTAGAAAATATCCCTGTTCATGCTCAGCACTGTATCTTCAGATCTTCCTTACTGTAAGAGTGCTTTTTACACAGGGTATTTTCCAAGCCAAATAATAGTGTTCCTGGTTTTCTCCTCCTTCAAGATACTGGATTCCAAGGTCAGAGGTCTAAGAATTTGAAGTGACTGCAGGAATACTAGCAGCAGCAAACTGAATTCCACAAAATTTTCCCCTTTTCTATTAAAACTTAGATTCATACCCAAACTCAAAATTCAGGTAACACTAGATCTAATTGCAAATATTGCACTTTGGTTTCTTCTTGAAAAGCTCAAGAAATGGTAGAATTTCTTCAGCCCACATTCCAGAATCAGAAAGAATAGTTAAAATAAAGCATCTCCTTTTAACACTCAACATTTCCCCCATCTACTATGCACCCCTTGAACCATTAAGATCCATAAACTCAATGTCAGCTGTGTGCTTANATAAACACAATGTCAGCTGTGTGCTTATGAAGGTACTGTTGCCTGCCAAACACAGATGTGGGGCATTTCCCATGTATTTACTGTCCATATATCAGACCCTGAGGACAATATTTTAAAAGGAAAATGTTTTCTGATTGCATTCAGCTTTCACCTCCAGTGCAAGCTAAGTCCTTCAAGTCAAGCAAGTGATGGGTATCAATATATAACAATAAATGCCCTGAAATACGTCAACATTCAGACTTGAACTTATAATCCCTCTTGATCTCAGTCCCCCAAATCAAGATTAAAAAAACCACCACTCTCAGGAAAATAAATGTAGATTATTAGAAACAACAGAGTCTTACTTTATTAACATAGAGCTGTAAAGTTGGAATACCAGTCTAGATTCCAGACCCCCCTAGGGAACTTTTACTCCTCAGCTATTATTTGATGAAGCACTAATTAAGAAGATTTAACAGATTAAAGTGTGAGTTGCTCTAATATCAAATAGTTGTTTCTATTTTAAATACTCAGGAGATGCTCCATTACAACATCTGCAGACATCCCATGAACACCATTAGATCAGGATGACAAAGATGTAAGTGAAGATTGAAAATCAAAGAATTTTATAAACAGTGCCCCACAGAAACATGGAACTCTTCAGTAAGTGAGGTGCTTCGTTTTGCTTTAAAATTCTATTCACTTGTTCTTTCCAGGTGTTTCCTTATTGTCTTATAGTTAATGGTATTAGCATTAACATGTCATAGGCAACCTCCCTGTGCTGTTGCTAAGCGATCCTCTGCAAACACACAAAGTTCTTGAGTCAAAATTATAAACAATCCTGGTAGATTCAATAAAGTTGTAGCACATCAATCTTAAGAAAATTTATAAGAAATTAAAATTCCTAATAATCAGCAACTACACTTGGCACTCCTATCTACTGAAGATGAAGTAAACTCCATTAGCTCTTCTTTTAAACATTAACTGCACCAAAACTTGGCTACAGACAGACTTATCCAGGCAGCAACAAAGACGACCTTCAAGACAGCCTTTCCAGGGAGATTATTTTTCATGCATGATTATGCAGCATTTACATTGCAATTCATTACACGAGGAAAATCACTTACACTGTGATTAGAATTAAGCTGTATCCACCCCAGGACAGTCTTGGACAATAATTATAAAAAACAGTCCTCAAAAACTGGGAAATAAGGAAAAGGCACAAGCATTTGTTGACTTAAAAGGGACACATCAGAAGAGTGACAGAGCAGAGAGTTACAAGAACACCACAGCAGACTTCTTTCCGGCTGCTAAGAAAGCACAGGACACCCCGTAATAATCCCAGCTGATTCAGGACTACCAAAACTCCTGGGACATACCCATGGTTTAGCATCAGAACAGCTTTCAGGTCCCTGGTTTCTCAAGGGCTGGCCACATCTGTCTTCTGGAAGCACCTTTGGTTTGAGTTTAGTCTCTACAAACTGAACAAACCACTCTCCATCTGCAAGGCTGCACCCACAGTGCTTCCAGCTTATTCCTGGTGGTTCACCTGGACAACCTGTGGGTAAGGTGCTCCCTCCTACATTATTGCCTGGAGAGGTCCTTGCTACACACGAGAGCGGTACACTTGTTGGCAGAGCATGGACTTAATAACCAAAGGCAGGAGTGTGATGAAAGCAGACCCGCTGAAATCATCATTTAGACCTTCTTAGGGTCTAGGACAGCACTTCACCATCTAAGAAAGAAAAAACTCGACAATGCAGAAGTCAAAGAGATAAAATGTGCTTTCTCTTGCTATCTAAACTTTGAACAACACAAACTAACTACTCGCTGACAATCAGGGTGTCTTGCCAAATCTTTGTGCTATATCGGACCTACTCTCCACCAATACAGAAGTAAATATAAGTCACTGAGCTGCTGTAAAAAGGGCTGACTGCCCTAAACTAGTAAAAAAGACATTCCACCAACCAGCCCTTAAAAGGCGCTGCAAGGCCTGGACCATGAACGCGCTCTGGCCAGGCAGCTGCATACAAACCGGAGCCCGGCCGTACCAACTCAGCTCAGGCACAGCACTGTCTCATCTCCACGGCACTCACAACGCCAACACAGCCAAACAGATCCAGTTTTTAGAAAGTAGAGAAAGAATTAGAGATGCAATGATCTAATCATACATAGGGCTGGAAGAAAGCTGGGAAGAGATCCAGCAGGCAGTAACATCTAAGACAAGCAATTGCAGTGTTTCTCAAAAGAAAGCAGAGAGCTTGAGCATTCACCACACCTAGTAGGCAAGAATCACAACTGGGGTGCAGTTTCCTCACCCAGCAGGAACTGGAAGCGCTGCGAGAACAGTGCACACACTTTACTGGAGGGGAAAAGATCCTCTGGCCAACACAGGAGTGTCACTGGTAGAAAACCACCAGAAACTCTAACCCACCCTTTTTGGCTCAGAGGTGGAAAAACAATAAGGAGCAGGGAAGGTGGGAGGATCTGTCACCAGCAGGGAGCAAACGCTATCTTTATCTTTTTTTTTAGTCACTTAGTTCACTGATAACCAGCCATTAAGGCCTTGAATGGTATGCAAGACATCACAGGGGGCTTATGAACATCTAATCTGCTTTGGCTCTGTTTCAAACTGCTTTATACTTAGTTACAAAGAAAAAGTTCTGTTTCACCCCTTATAGCTGTTGTTCTTTTTTTCAGCCACTTAATGATGTTATCATAAAGGAAAGGGTATTACAAGATAAGGCCATCTAGGTCACAGGAAAGAACATTTTCCAAGCTAACCTAAACTACAAATGATCTCTCCGCAATCAACATAAATTCTCTATAGGCTGTAGTTAACTTGTTCTCCCACCTTTGCCATCAGTAAATCAATGAACAATTTTAAAACAGTAACTCCATGCTGCTGAGGTTACAGGACAGCAGAGCTGTGCAATGAAGCTTCATGTACAAGAAAACATTTTCTGATGCACTTAGACCTTTGAGCAAAGGAAGCTCTCAGCTCCAATCAACAATTTACTACAAAAACAAAGCTAAAAAGATTTTCTCCGATTGCAGTCAGCCAAAAATTCCTCTGCAACAGTTGTTTCCCTTACACTTCAGTCTCTTACAGTATTAGCTCAGTCCCGATGGCATCTTTTCCATCCTGTCTTCAGATGACTCTGTCAAAACTATGTAAATAACTTGTTTGCACTTTGGCAAGGTACCAGGAGGAATGTAGTTTTTATTTATTTATTTATTTATTTATTAAAAAAAGGTCTTCACTATTGAATAGCCACCTGATAACAAACAAACATTAAAATGAGGACACAATAAACATATAAGTAAACACATACAGCAACTTTAAATTAGATACAAACCCCCTTTTATTCAGGGAAGCATGCCAGTTGGGAAATTAAATGAGGCAACTATAATTTATTGCAACAACCTCAAGTTGAAAAAATGATTAGTGAACTCAGGTAAGACACTGAACTACCCTGGATCCTAAAATAACAGCCAAAGAGCAGCAGCATGTAAGTCCACTGCTTAGCAATGACAGAATCAGTCTATGGTTTATATATAGGTGTAGTTTCTGCTCTCACTCACAACCTCTGTTGTTCTATTTTTCAAAGACAAAGAAGCAAGACTTGCAGTTTGATTTAGCCTTTTGTCATCGTGATTGAAATCTCTGATATCTTAATGACTGTTTAATTGACAGCATTGCTTTAGGATTCTACAGGACAACAAGCAAATTTTAAAGCACAACTACAGAGGACAAGTTCACTTGACATGCTTTCATTCGTCTCTAATGGGAGCAACAATTAACTCCAACTCCTTTACAAAAATAACGTAAGAGGAGATCAATTAAAATAAAATGTACTATGGCATCACCATTTCAGTAACATATCTATGCTGTACACCAAAGGCAGGCTTGGGTGATGCTTTGTTTTTAAGGAGCAGCTGAGTTACAGAGAGCACACCTGGATACAGGGCCTCCGAGGAGCAAACCCACAGTGTGAGTGCTCTAAGGACAGGGGAGAAGGAGGGGAAGCAGCAGAACGTACTCAATCACTGCCACGAATGAAACTGCCCCACAGCACTGCAGGGACAAAGCCTGGCAGGCTTTTCTCCTTCCTCTGTCTTTGGGATTTATGCAGACTCATTACTATGTCAGTAGCACCTGTCTTTAAGTATACTAACAGTAGAATCCTGAGCAACAGAGACATATTCACACAAACCTGCCAGAGGAGGCTTTTCTCCAAGCTCCCTCCCAGTCTATGATAAAAAAAAAACAAACGCCAAAACAATTAAGTCCTGCCCTCAACTCTCCTCTCTTTGAACAGAGCTTTCCAAAAGGAGAAACTCTATTTCCACCAATTCCTAAGGGACTGCTTTGGGCAGATCATACCCTTAGGTATCCAATGGCTATTTCAATCCATTTATTAACCATGGTTGGCCCACTCTTGCTGCTGGGATAGCCAGCGGAGAACTGCACTAGTCTCATCTAGGAAGTTGCACTCTCCTTTTTGACATGTCATGTGAGGGAAGTAAAAAACCAAGCCAAACAAAAAAGAGCACAGAACAGCTCTCAAGAAAGGAAGTTCAGCTGTTCTGATTAAGTTGAAGCCACTCTGCTTTCTTTTGCTATCATTCCACAAAGGCAATCAAGTTCAGGAAAACACTTCCAGGTTTTGCTGTGTGTGAACGTGCCCTGTTTTATACAGGGACAGCTGAAGTATATGTGTTAATAGCTTCTCTAACTTAAGGCTAAAGACCAAATACAGGAATACTCAAGAAACTTTAGGGCCCAATGCCTTCAAGCACAAGGTTTTATTGGAGCCCCATTAGATCTTGTGACATGAATTCGTTTACCTCATTTAATTGTGAAGTGCCAGAAAAGCAAACAAGCATGCAGTGATCTCCAGATACAATTATTTCAGGTCACAGCTAAGATCAAAGGAGTAAGTAACTTTTGTAGAAGCTGGAGAAAGGGTCAACAACATACACTAAAAAGCCTTCCTCAAACTCCACTGATCTTCTGCAGTCCTCTGGAAGTTCAGACCTACCAGCAATCCTACTGATGGATCCAGGCAAATAGTCTCCCTTACTGTTCTGATGATATTCTCTCTATAAAGCTTTGGTTTGAAGCAAGCAAGTCTGAGCTATGGTGGATACCAGAGTCATTGCTACCAACGGATCATTGTCCCTGTGTAACAAAGCCCCAGGACTGAAGACAAGGTCACATTGCTGTCACAGGAATGAGTCTGCAGCTCTGCTTGAGCAGAAGTATTGCCTCATTTCACCACCACAACAGACAAAGGATGGGGCATTCAGCTGGCAGAAGACACCTCAGTTCTAGGGCTAGAGGTACAGTCACCTTCCATACTGTATTAACTCCTCATCCTTCCTAATCCAAGAAAAAACTTCAGAAAAGGTCAGAAGAGCTACATGTGTGTTTGTACTTTAACACAGACTTTGCAGTATCAGCAACCCATCAATGAGACAGGTTGGTTTTAAAAGGCGGCGTTTCCCGAGTTACATGTCTCCAAACATACTGCATTTCACCTGCTTTGAAACTGTATCACAACACCTGCATCCAGTGAGACAAATAATCCTATTGTTTAATGCAGCCCAAAATTAAAGCCTGGTCTTTGCTGACCCATAGGCACCACTGCAGTAACCGTGATTAATAACACCAATGTCTAATTATCATTTTGTGCAGAGTGGGACTGCATGCTGCAAAATATTCCTAGTTAAAAGAAGGCAAATACAGAGCTTTACTCTCCAGCTTTTCTGTCAGGGTCTCAATTTTATCCATACTATTTCTTGAGGAGGGATTTATAATACTTTGCAGTACACAGAAGTATCTGTGAAGACACATGCTTATGTCTGAGATAATGTTACATACAACAATCTTCAGAAATTATCTGCCCCCATTAACAGACCTGTTTTCCTTTACACAC
Source organism: Nycticryphes semicollaris (assembly GCA_013400055.1). Classification (NCBI taxonomy): domain Eukaryota; kingdom Metazoa; phylum Chordata; class Aves; order Charadriiformes; family Rostratulidae; genus Nycticryphes; species Nycticryphes semicollaris. Next base: position 226,556 of record VXBJ01003125.1, on the reverse strand, counting down.
TCACCCTACTCTACATCTCCACTACTCAGATATCTCAAAGCAACTTAAATGTCATTTCACTAGAAGGAATATTATTTTCATTAGGGAGCAGAAGTAGAATTTAAAAGGCAGTTTGGTCCAAAGCACCTGCAGTAAGTGACAAAGTAAGTCAACTCCATGCTGCAATCGCAGTACTATTATAGTTACCAAAACCTTTGGCAGAGGTCCCATGGGGACTGAATTTCCACCTGGGACATCCCAGCTCCCAGTCTTTTGCAGTGTTAGTAATCACTGCCTCATCACTACGCACCAAGGAGTCAGGAGAAGACAAAGGGGCTGGGCAAAGCTGGCTGCATGGGACAAAGCAGTACAAGCTCAAACCTGACAGCCATTCATTACACATTACTTACAGATTTCTAAATCTTAGCAATGTTTTCACTCACCCAGGTGACTTCTGCAAGTGTCTGCAGAGCCCACACCTCTTCTGGGCCACTGGGACTCACAGTCAAAAGAAAGCAGTCAAACCAGTCAGTAACAGACTCTGAGCCGCAAAAAAATTTTTTGTAGTTCTCATTCACGCACCAAGAGTGAAAATAAATCCTCTCTAAATACATTTTTTTGTCTGGTTTACTCTGCCTAATTTTTAAAAATAAGTGCTTATTTATCTAATCTGTTTGATCCACAGGGTGAAAGCGCTCCGTAGATTTCTCTTCCTTCACTCCCCAACAGATGTGTAATTATTTTTCTTCCCCACTGGACCAGAAAGGGCCATGCTGTACCTAACTGACCAGTCTGCTGATGCAATATGTAAAAGCCTGCCAAAACCACCTCTCCCTGCACTGGAACCTGTGCTGTGTTCCTGTTGGACAATGCTGTTTCTTAGGTACCAAGAAGGTCTCACACAGAGGCATCTCCTCTACTGAGAAGCGCCAGAGAGAGGATTCTGCTCGGGATTTGTTCTTCCACAATACTGGGGTTGAAGCTGAGATTATTACAGTTTTGTTGGAAGACCCCACTCCGTGTGCTTAGCACACTCTGCACAGAACCAAAGCTAAGAAGTACCAAGGACCTTCTCAAGATTTTAACCAGCAATCTCCCACCTTCAAAGTACCCAACAATCCAGACTGAGGAGGGCTGCAGGGCTTCTGTATTGCCATTTCCAAAAATGCACTGAAGGCAAAGCAGACTGCCATTCTCAGGAGAACACGCACTTTACTGGGGGGCTGGCATGCATGTGAAAATAAACTTTGCTCTCCCTATACTAGAAAGCCAACTCTCCAACATCTCAACCACCCTGCTTGCTTTGGAAGCTTTCCAGTCATATCTTTCTGTATATGCTATCAGATATATATTTTATAAGCTCCTTTTCTCAGTTAGAACACTGCTGTTCCAAGCTTATTCCATTAATGCTTCATGTGAAAATAAACCTCTCTCCACATTTCAACAAAACAACAGTTCCCTGGCAACAATTAGTGGAAACTGTTTTCATTGGTATTTTACTTTGAAGAATTGAAAAGGGGGGGAAGGGACCCTCAATTCTCCTTCATGGGCTTCAGTAAACCCACAGCTCAAAGGACAGTTTTCTTCTCCAAAGCAAAAGATTTCAAATATCTCAATTCCCAGAGAGTTGGGGGGGAAAGGAAAAACAAACGAGCAGCCGAGACCATTGTAACTACTACAATCAGCTGTTCCACATTGAAAAACATGTTGTCCTCCATATCCCACTGCTATTAAAAAATGTGCAGCTTGAAATACAATGACTAATTCCACTTTTATAGCCAACTGACTAGAACATCTTTCTAAGATAAAAGAGAGCATTAGTGTTCATTTGAACCGAAAATACCCACTGAAAATAGGAAATCTTTGCTATTTTAAAATAATAAAAAAAAAAATGCAAGTAAGATCTCTAGGAAAGCTTGGGCATGAAAGTGCTTGAAACAACTTTGAAGTCGTAAGAAATACGGAGGTTTCAAACTTTGTCACACAAAGACCGAACTGGCAATTTGTCAGAAGCCAAAGGGCTGCAGCTAATTATTCCAGATTTGCATAGCTTGTGAAACAAAAATAAATGCATGTACCCATCAGAGGTACTTGTGAAGATTTCCACTTCACTGCACATGTTTTCAATCTTACATTCTTCAAACTGAGCCAAACAGATTTTCCCTGAAAAACAAGGTATATGGAGATGTTCTCTTTCCCTCGCCAGCATATGAAGTCATAAGAAACTGTACACTTTACTGTCTAAAGAAGAACCAACAACTTGCAATTTTAAATTTGGCTTTATGCTAATTTGGGGGATGGAAGGGTGCAACTGAACAAAACCAAACTTCAATTGCAAAAGATCAGAAACAGCTTAACCTTTTAGAAACCACCCAAAATCCTTCTTTGCTAGACTTCATTATTAAAAAATAGATTATTTTTTATTGTAAATGCCTCATCAGACAACCACTGCATAACTTCAGAGGCAGTCTGTCCTTTGAAATGGTGATTGAAGAAATTATTAAGAAATGCTTCAATGTAAGCATTTACTGGCAAGGCACTCCAATGCCAGTGCAAGAACTGCTCAGGCTCATCATTGCCAGCTGCTGCCTTCAGGCCACAGCAGATGGGCTTCGGTCACGTTTGTCACCTGTTCAGAGCATCCTCTGGCCACCAGCTGAAGCCACTCCAGCTGAGCAGGCTGGAAGCACTGACAAGAAAAAAACAAAAGGAAAAGGAAAAAACCCCAAAAAAACAGAGAGGATGACAGAGAGCAACTGGGACACCGAGAAGGCCAGCTCTGACTGGCCTGCCTCTTTGCCTCCCTGTAAGGGGATGTATGTCAAGAAAACAGGAACAGCCTCCAGATTAAACGCAGCTGAATCAGGTGATCAGGTGCTGTCTTTCACTGGAAGAAAGTCAGCAACACCAGGTCTGCTCACCACCTTCATCTGGCTCTTCCCTTCCCGTAGTGCCTCACAAAACAGCACGGGGAAGCCCTAACACTGGGTACCCCCCAGCCTTGCTGAGAAAGCTGCTGGAGCTCCTGCCCTGCACAGCTCCCAACAGCGCTGGGGCTGGTAGAGCAACACCTTCCCCGTAGGAGCTTGGACACATCCTTCAACCTCCCCTCCTGCAAAACTGGAAACAAAAGCACTTCCTTACCTCACAGGGTGCAAACAAGCACCTTAATTCAAAGAGCATCCTGATGCTGGGATATTAAGCAAATCACCTGCTATGAGGTAAGAGATACAGCACAGTATTCTGTGAAGAGCCCCTATTTAAAAGCCAAGACGACATCTGTTTTTTTTCTTGCAACACAGCACTGGTTTGTAGCTGCCCCACTGACTTGGGTTTAAGCTGCAGAAAGCAAATCCAGATTGAAAACGCTGCCATATCTTAAATATGCTGGTACTCAGCCACTACTCACTGGAAAAATAGAAAAGAGCTAACCTGCTCATGCTCCCAAAATGTGTGGGTGCAGGCTCAGACTCATACTGTCTTTGGAAATTTTGTAACAGTGAAAGCTTTTTATTTAATTCATCTACTGCACTTTCTTTCAAACCAGATAGCTTAATAGATGCTACTGAATTGTATTATATAAGGTCACACATTTCAGATCCTGTGCACTGAGTTTACAGTGAGTTCTCATTATCTTATAATTTAATCAGTGTTTCCAAAAAAAAAAAAAAACCTAATTACTTATCACCACACAAATTGAGAGATTCTTTGTTTTGTTTTTAGTGTGATGCTTGAATAATGTCTTACTGCTGGATGAAGAAGCGTGCCTGCTCAGCATCCTACTGCCAGTCCTATTCTTCCATTAGTTCTCCTTCGAGGATGTACACGTTTCCCTGCTCAATATAAATAGAAAGCTGGAACCACTCTTTCTGCTGTAACTGAAAGTCTGGGACAAGACAAAACACAGAACTTTAACACAAGTCACAGAATGTTAATTGCTGTCTAGTAGCAGCTTGCCGATAATCTGTACAGCACAACTAGCATTAAGAAAGCAAAATGAGAGGATTTCATCAGTCTAGGTAATGAATAGAGGATCATCCTAATTCCTCACTGCAGAAAGGAAACAGAAGTCACACAGATGATTATTTGAAGACTTCAAAGTCTTCCCCTTAGTAGTAGGAAATTCTTTCCTGCTCCTGTGAAGCATCTTTGGAGACGAATAACCTGATGTCTGTTCACAGAAGCCAGCACATACCAGCCCCATGGAGCTTTGCTCTCTAAAAGCCAGTAACTGAACCTTACCTTCAACTCACTGCTTATTACGGGAAAGCACATCTACGTTCAGAAAATTTTTGAATTTATGTAAAGAAGAAAATAGATAAACAGCCTTAAACAGCCTGTGTGTTTTATGTTATGAGTTACTTGTCTGTTGGTTTCTTTTGAACAGGATAGGATCTTCAAAGGAGAAGAAGAACCGGAAACAAGTCAAACAAATGCTGCTGCTTAACACGGGAAAAAAATATTCCCTCTGTCAAATAAACTATGTCCAGCAGATCAACACGAGACATCCTCCATCTAGAAGCAAGTCTAGTGGGAGGGATCACGCAAGGAGATTGAAAAGAAACTTCCTAGTAATGCTGGATGGAGAAAGAGCTGATTTGTGACACATTCCCTACAAATGGTTACATCAGGATACGTGAAGCAACACACCACACAAGTGATAGGTGATCACACACAGCCACCCATCCTGCTCTAGCGGAGCAGCAGGCATCCATGTTCGAGGTGTGCCTTTGGGTATAGGTTAATCTGACATCTCAGCTTTGCTGTGAAATTTGAGACCGTGAAGTACTTTTACACAAAGTCCTGTCTAGTTCTGCCCAACTGTTTCCCACAACACTCTTCCAATGAAGAAATCCTTTCCAATCATTTTGTGTCTATCTGATGATTAGCCATTAAGCTATACAAACATCAGAAGACCAACAGGCAACCTATGGAAGGACAGCAATTTCAATCCACAAGGTAAAATGGAATTTGCCCTCTGTTCAGCTAATCTGTGCACCATTGAATTCATCACATGTAAGCATCTTGCTGCTCCAACATAGAGTGAAGGTGCAAGGTACAGATAGCAAATGCAGACACTGGACTGTAATACACTGGGGTATTATTAAAATAATAGCATCCCTTAGACAGCGACACAAATATAGGCTAGCTTTCTCCCTCTGCTGCTTGGGAAGTTGTGCTTCGCAAACGCTGGTTTGTATTTATCAGTCTGGAGACGTTCCTATCACAACTGACAAAAGAAGCTGTTCCTTAGCTCTGAGCAACAGGAGGTACAAGTAAGGAAGATGATGCTATAATGGTGAAAGGTTAAATGCAACCAGAAAAGTGTATGCCCTTCTTCCTTGTAATACCATGCAGTTCTCAACCAACCACACATACCTGAAAGACATATTCTGCAGTTTAACCAGCAATGAGAATTGTTTTAAGCCTTTTCAGGTAGTGGAGTCTTTAAATAAATTGAAAAATCAGGCCATGTTATTATTATTTTTTAAGTGCTTTTTCCCTATTCCCTGCTGGTGGTGAGAAGCACCTTTAACATAAACTTAAGAGCAGCCTCAGCTATGAGTGGCTAACACTCCATTTCCCACCTCAAAGTGCACAACAAGCAATAGGTAAGCATCAGCAAGAGTGAAATCTGACACACAGCTTTTCTAAGTACACAAAATAAGCCAGAAGGAAAGAGCATGCTTCCCCTTTGATCTTTTAGGGCTATAGTGCTCTATGTTACAGCTGTCAGAGTAATATATTTCCTTTCCCAAGTTGCCATTATCGTTTAACTAACAACTTGTGTGAAATATGACCACTCAAGACCTGGGAAAAAATAAATGTAGCCAACACCTGAACTAATCCACAGATGGACTGTAACTCACAGGCACTTTAGTATCATTTCTCTGCTCACCAGGTTACAAGAACATTCCTTCTGCCACATTTTTTCCAAAGGCCAGCTCCTGTTAAACCTGACTTTCTGTGAATGTAATAAACACGGAGGAACAGTGCCTAATCAACTATCAGATCTTATTAATTAACAGACACAAGAAATGCCTAACTGCATTCTCACTTTTACCAGGGCACCGGCTGAGTTAAGGCTAGATGGGCTAAACACATACTTCACAAAAAGGGGGTCCTATTTTTCCAAGAGCAGTATATGTAGCAGAGAATTGAATAGAAAATAAAGAAAAATAATTAAGCCTAGGTCATGCTGACATCTAATTGTCAGCATTTAAAAACACTAAACCTTCTGTATACAAATATAAAGGGGAAAAAATAAAATACCATTTTTACTCACCTGTACTACTTCTACTCCTCTTTTCCTGGAAACAAAAAAAAAAAAAGAAAAGAATAGTTAATGTTGGAAACGTGGGCAAAACGTGAAAACAAACACTAATGGGAAAGGATTACTTCGTACTAGAATGCAAACAATAAAAATCTGCACTAATGAGCCTGATTCAAATTCAGGAAAGCACTTCTTCAACTCCATTCCCTGCCTAGGAAGTGCTTCAGCAGCTTCTGAAACGCAGCCTCAGCAGTGACCCAAGGTGCACACATAGGCACTGCACCGCTGGGACTGGTACACTGCCAGGTGAGCAGAGGTAGGAAGTGAGTGATGCTGGGGAGGGAGCATCTCCATTTCAGTCAGTTCTACTTTGCTCTTCCTCATCTGCCCTTAGAGTGTGAGATTTGCATCACAACACATTCCATATGCTTGTTAAACCTTTGATTTTTTTCCAAAGATAAATGTATAAACATCAGGGAGACTGAACTTTGCAGGCATTTACCTTCTTATTTATAGCCTTGTTCTACCCCCCTCACCTGAGCACACAGAACACGTCCCAGAGCTACACACACGCTGACTTGCATCATTTGTTCTCTGTTTGAGACCCTCACCAACAAACTTTATAGGTGTCCCATGGCTTGCCTCCATCACAAGCACAAAGATACCCATGCTGGCTCCACAGACCAGCCCTGCAAACCAAGCAGGGAAGGGGACAAAGTACAGGTCACATCCAGAACAGAGAGACTGCCCTACAGCTTGAGCACCCTGCCCAGATGTGTCATCCCGCTCCAGCTCCATCACAGATACATCCCCATAGATCCACTGCTCAAGATGGATCCATCCTAGAAGTGGTGCCTCAAAACAATTATTTGAGACTCCAGATAGTGATTGGTACTACACTGTGTCAGATGGACCTAATTGTGCTGGCCTCAGCAGAGGCAACAACCCCTACATCATGTAGCTTTGCCCAAAGACAAGCAAACATGTTCAGAGTCAACCCCATAATGCAAGTATTCTCCACTCTCCCAGCTGGAGCAAGCATCAAGCCACAAGCTGAGTGAGTGCATTTGCCCCTGGTGCTGTGGTTCCCTTTGGGCAGAAAGGGACACGCAGCCAGGTACATGCTCAGGGAAGCCAGCACTGTGACACCCCGTTTCAGAGGGTGGGCAGTCTGAATGTGAGGACAACAGAGAGTGCAACACCCCGTGGTCCAGACACACCCTTGGACTTCAGTTTGAAGACTTGCAGTCAGTCTGGCTTCTGCAGGAGCAGAGTTCAGAGACTTGGGGTTTGTCAGAAAGGCCCAAGCCTCTGAACGCTGCTTTAGCCATACAGGAACTCTTTCTAGCAATCCTGAAAAGCCAGGAATAAGAGACTGGAGAGGCCTACTAATTTGACACCAAAATGTTGAGAAACACAACTGGTAGAGCCAATTTAGGTAGATACGCAGAGATGATCATCTGCTCTGCTGGTATGGGAACTGAGATTCAGGTACAAGCAGCCAGACAATGCTGGTCACTGAATTTGACAAGTTATCAAGAAAAACAAACCATTTCTGCTCAGAACTGAACACCTGGCACAAAGCCCAGCCGTCCCAGCTCCATGCCACCCTCCCAATATATGCAGGCTACTTACAATATATTAGAACCTTCTCCTCACTTTAAAGACATAGGAAATTTAACTTCAAAATCAAAAGCCTCAGTAAGCACATGACAGGCATCTCTCTTCCTCATTTCCACTACCCCGTTCATGAAAATTAAAGATCCTTTTTGGAGAGGTCACAGAGCAGGACTGCCTAACTCTGCCCTCAATGCTTTTCTATCTAAGAGCTTCTGTGGTGGCGTCCGTAGTCGCAACTGCTGCACACTGCTGAATACACAATGGCTCCTCCAGTTTTCCACCCAATACAGTAAGTCTTTCTTTTGGGAGGCCATTACAAATATGCCCAAAGGGACAGACGATCAATCAGCAACTCTGACACAAACTGCTCCCTTCTTCCACTTCAGCAGTCTGGAGTTTCTATGGCCTAGAAGCACAGACACAACAGAGAGCTTGTCCTTGCTCAGCAAGGAAATTAAAGAGAAAATGAAACCAAGCACCTCTTGCAGAGCATTTCAAAGCCCTCTTGCAGATAACAGTAGCCTGTAAGTGGTGGGTGATTAATATACTGCTATTATGGTGCGGGGAAGCTTTGCTGCAGACCATCACCTGAGGCTGGCCACATGCATTCCAATTGTGCTTTGAGAAGAAAATATGAATCTCCTAAAGAAAGAGTTAATAGCCAATTTGTTGAAAACATGATTTTCACACAGCTAAGCAAGATAAATAAGAAATATTAGGTGGGAAATGCTTTTTTTGTAACTAAGGGCAGCAGCCTACTCAGAAGCATTCCAAGTATTGTAAGCTAAAACTTAAAATACCTGAACTAGCCATGTTTTCTTCACTTTGTCTGCCCTGGAGTAAACAGGACAACTCAAAACTGCCATTGAAACACACCAGGCTTCAGACAGGACTGCCCCAGAGCCTCTGGGACAACAGAGGCTGAGGGCAAAGGCTGCACTCCTTGCCATGCCTGCATACATACTGAATAGGCTTTGTTCTACTTTGAAGAAGAAAAACACTTGCAAGCTGGATGCCAAACTCACTTGAGAAAAAAGTCAATCCAAAGTTTTTCTATAATCCCCCCAGAATGGGCTTCGTAAATTTACTGGGACTTACTGAAACCGACTGTAGTGCCCCAGCAGAAGGGAAGAAGCCAGACCAGCACACAAGCAGGGAGAGAAGGGGTGCCTGCTGTTGGGTGTAATGTCACACGCACTTAAAAAGGTGCAGGAAGGAGGAAACTATTACCAAGGTTGGCTTGTAGCGCTGGGTCTTCCCATTTTTCTAAAGGGGGGTGGGTTGGGTGGTCCCTTTTGAATACCTGAATCATGAGAACTCTTTATATTTGGGCCCAGGAGACTAGAAACCATAAAAGCATGCCTATTTTGAGGATTAGTTAATTTGGGAAAAATCCTATACCAAAATAGCTTTCTTGAAAAGAAGTTATTTTTGAAAACAAAAGGTATCCAAACAACGAGGATGTCAAGCAACCACACACTTCAGTTCTGGCATTAGCTGGTTCTTCACCTCTGAGATTTCCTAAGCCAGTGACCCCCCAGCTTTTTAGACAGGCAGGTCAGAGCTGCAGGCTCAGGGCAGGAAGATAATCCTTACGAGAGGCAAGCGTGCAATACTGTCTAACCTCCCCAACTGCCTCACCTCACAGGGGAAAGGGTTGAGGGACAGGCATGGAAAGAAAGCTGATCCTACACGTAAGAAACTCTAGGACCCTCAAAAAAAAAAAGCAAACAGAGAACAAAGCAGGCTGTGGGCTACATGCAATTCCCCAACAAGGGGCTGTCCGGGCAGGGCACTCAGTGGAGACAAGATGGTTGCTGAATTAACTGCTCTGGGTGTGTGACAGAGCCATGGACCAGCCACCACTTCTTCCTATGGTGCTTAAAGAGCTAGTAAGAAAAATACATCCTACAGCCTCAGTGTAGGTTCTTTTGGGCTGTTTCATCAGTAGAGGACAGGCCTTCTGTTAGCTAGGCTGAAACATGCACCACAGGTGCATTTACCACACACAAGATACTACAACAAACTCCTCTCCCAGCGCAGACCACAGATGCTTGCATGGGTAGGGGACCGCAGCTCAGACACGAACAGGGAACTCTGCAGACAAGCCAGACAGTTAAGAAAATATAAGCGAGGGATACAAGAACCTGTCCAGGCTAGGCAGAATGCTTCCAGAGGTACCAATGCCTACATCAAAGGTGCTGTCTCCTGCGGGGGGGCATTATTTCACTTGGAGTACTGACCACTACACTTGTGTCCCTCATGGTACTGTACATGACCCTTCTTTCTTCCCACATAGCTTGAAACTGAGTCACAGGCCTGACTGCCTCCCGATATTGGCAGCAGACTATACAAAACCAACAGCAAGACTCTTTCTCTGAGGGGAAAAAAAATAGCATAATTAGCTGTATTTCCCTTCTCCCTCCAAAGAGGCAACACAACTGGGTCAAAGAGAGACTGAATCTGACTGGTTCCATTCCACATGTTTGAAAAATGGTCAGTTCTAAATTGTATTCCCAGAGGTCATTATTTTTAAAACACATTTCATTCCAAAGATCATCATGACAGGGATGTTGTACTCTAATCATCAGCCCAGGGGGAGAAAACAAAAAGAAGAAAGAATGCTAGAAAACCTCTGGGAGAAAAGAGAAGGGGGGAAAGTGTTTGAAGGTGACAAAACTAAACACAGGATCATAGAATGATTAGAGTTGGAAGGGTCCTTAACAATCATTGAGTTCCAACCCCCCTGTCATGAGCAGGGACACCTCCCACTAAACCACATTGCTCAAAGCCCCATCCAGCCTGGTCCTGAACACTCCCAGGGATGGGGCATCCACAGCTTCTCTGGACAACTTGTTCCAAAGTCTCGCCACCCTCACTGTAAAGAATTTCTTTCTAGTATCTAATTTAAATCTCCCCTCTTTCAATTGAAAACCAATAGCCCTCATCCGATGTAACAGTACGGCTTCAATGTCTTCAGCTGGTATGGTATGCCTAACGCTATAGAAACATCTTTAGGTGCAGCACAAATTACTGACTGGTACTTCGCGTGTTCCCCTCCTTCAGCACACAGCTCTGCTAAAATCACACGCTATAACATTTAAAGGAAAAACAAAAACATTTAAGTAATGGCTGCATTAGCCTGCAATAACAAATAAAACCCAGAAGCTTGTTATGACTTACTAGTTCTATAGCTGATACCAGTGAACTAATGCAAGCCTCTCCATACGCAATAGCAACTAAAATAATTACAGTGCAAGCTGACTTCATGTTTAAGTTAGAATGATGCATGGATTTAGAGAAGAATTCAGTATCAAGTTACTAAAAGCACATGAATTAGTGTTTGGGAATTGATGTTTTACCACAGCCTCAAACTATGTAGAACAGTTGCCTTTTGGGGCTGGGTTTGTTGGGGTTTTTTTTTACCATCCAAAGCAAACAGTTTGGATTAATTTCCCACAGCATCTAGGACTTGAACATTATAGTGAATTATAATTAAAAGAGAAAATTACTACCACGTCGCATATCATAGCCATGGTTAAATTAAGTAACGTATTTTTACTGTCTGGTCTGAGTGACAGATCAAAAAACGCCGAACAGAATTTACCATATCCAAAGTAAAAGGCAATCTCTGTAGCTGTCTTAATAGCCTAAGAAGTTATTAGTACACACAGTGAAGTTCATTTTCTCACATAGAAGAATGTTTCGCCTCCAAAATTTCCCATGCGAAAAGTGGTAAATAATAATAATGTATTACTTTGATATTTATATGAAAAAAACCATTTGCTATAAAAGCAATACATAAGCATCAAAAGGGAGTTCTATAAAACATTAAATATATCAGAGCAAAAGCCAGCAGCCACTAAGACTTTCCATCACAATGAAATTATCAGAGACAGAGGAAGGCACCAGACAGGCAATACCAAAGCAAAGCATGAAAACTATCCAAGTGCTGGCCATCTGCACCCTCACGGACAGCCCGTCTCCTCCTGGCACAAAGGCAAGCTCCGCTCATTTGCCTTAGCATGTCCATCAGCAGAACGAATACCCTGCATCTCTGGTACTAAATATTTGTGAGGATCCTTGCTTTTATTACTTTTCATCACTGATGGACCCCACCTGGCTGTCTTTAAGGAAAGTAATCAAGCAGGAACCCCAGCACGGGGGTAACTCATTGCCCAGGGGTCCCGGCTTGCAGCTGCAGCCATCAGTGCGGACTGGTGTTAAGTGAGGGCATTTGAAACGTGGCAGCTCAGCTATAATGTGGGAGTATTTTGTGGTTCCTTTTTTGTTTTTTGCACGCAGACTATCAAGCAGGCAATTAAACAGAGTTAATTGTACCAATTTATATCTAACTCTTCTTGCCCTTCAGCAAGGTTTTCCCCTTCAGTGATCAGTATTTTGGAAAGATTTATGACTGAAATGGATAAAAAGTTGGTATTTGGGGAAAGGAGTCTTCAATTTTCTCACTCTCTAAAGCATCATAGATCCAAAGGAGAAAGGAAAATGAAGTGGCAAGATTTGGGCTGTCACAGAGGACCTTTTAACTAGGAAAAAAAAAATGACAAAGGATAACCACATTTGTGCATTTCTTCCTTGTTTGATAAACAGGGAATGGTTGGAGCAATAGGAGCCCTCATACATCAGGCACTAGAACACCAGCAGTGATTTTCACACCACCACCACCCCATTCACAGGTGACATTTGGTAGAACCATCTGATATTCTCCACATCTTCAAAGCATTGTATCATCCTATTTACAGCTATAAAAGTGCTTCTAAAGAGTTATGTATTGACACAAAGCACCCTGAAAGGGACTAGAAAAGAAGAGGATCTCAGCAGGGCGGCAGCAGCAGCATCACTCTAGTATTCACCTGCAGTATCACAATGCTTTCACATGCCACAAATTCCCACCACGGCACACACAAACATTCACCAGCATCTCACAGCAAAGATGCAGCTAGAAACTCACAACCCCTTATCCTGCAAGAACAAGGGCAAAGTGAAGCATCCAAAATCACGAGTTCAGCTGCTCAAGTAGCAGCGAGGAAAAAGCCATCAAAGAAAGAAACCAGACACTGGAAGCAGTAACTAGTGGAAACAAACTACCTTTAGTCATTAAATATTAGGACAAGGTTTCATTAATGGTTTAGTGAAACACTACAGGGATACAAATTTCAGCATTGTTATTGCAGACATAAAATCTGCATATCCTAACTTATAAAAGCCATTAGGTTAGTAAGTACGAACTCCAAATGATCTGTTTTCTTTTTAAAGTAGGCATTTAAGACAGATCAGTGCTGCTGAGCTCTGCCAGACTTTTTTCTTGGAAATAGTGACCCCAGGTTCTGGGAGCCCATATTTGCTGCTTTCCCAGCAGGGACATAAAACCTTTAACCACAGCCTTATGAGGGAAAAAAAAAAGCAAAACCTGAAGAGCCATCAGTGGGGAAAAGGAATGATTAACAGCTGCACAGAAAAATTATTAAAGGCAGTGAGTTATTCGTCCTACCAGGCATTCAGAGACATATTTAGTACCTGATGACAATTATAAGCAATTGGGCAGGGTTCGGTCTTCAGCCATAGGCTTACACCACCAATCATTATCAGATCCAGCTCCCAGCTATGGCAGGCAGCCACACCATGTGATCTCTTTATAAACTTATTAAAAACCATCTTCAAACCAAGCTGTTTTGGCACCGTATCTTCCATTACAAGACATTAATTTCCCAAAGGTCAGAGTCCTTCAAATTTGCAGACTAAATTGTTCCAGCATTATCGTTTGGCGTCAATTAAACTGCTTGCTTCCTTAAGCATTGCAAAGGACATGTGTGTCCTCTCTGCTCCCAAGATCCCTTTGTCTCCCCAGGACCCTGGTCACCCCAGTGTTACTATGACCCTCTGCAACAAGCAAACACATGACCCATTCCTTTCAAAAGGCTTTCTAGAGTCACAAGGCATCAGTGATGACTGAGAGACCTGAGAAGAGGCAGCAGAATCATAAGGCAGAAGACCGTATCCCTTCCGGGGACAGATATGGTATTTATCTTTTTTATATGAACATTAAACTCTTACTGCAGAAGCTATTAGAGACTTCTGGAAACATATGAACAAACAGAATGAGCAATAACCTCACACTAACAGGTTTATAATCTGAAGGACGCTTAACATTGCATACCTGCTCTCCAGTGCCATGAAACATTCAATTAGCTGCCACGGAGGCAGAAGTTTTCTGCACATGTTGATAAAAGTTCTTGGTGTTATAGCTATAAAACACCCAAGTAGCTTACTCTCTGAAATAAAGCTTCTAAAAATTTTTTTATATTATTCTTAGTAATTGTCCTCCCATAGTAATTTAAGGCAGCTGTTACAAATTACTGTCTTGTTCTCCTAAATCACAGAATAAGTCACTAGTCAGCATTCTAAAACTTTCCGTTTTCCATTGCCAGCAGAACCAAAGAAATCGGGTATGCAACTTGGGCAAGAAGGGCAACCCTGCAATCCTGTATTCACTAAGAGGTACATTAGTTAGCAGATTGGTATCTTGTTTACTTCTGACTTTCCAGATATTGCCAAATTGCAGGAAAAACTATAACCCACTTCTTAACGTCTATTACACTGAAGTAGGAAGGCAGATATTAGTGTCTCCTCAACTCCTTCAGTACTAAATTGGAACATAAGACAAATAAAACCATACTGAAAGATTTGACGTGCAGTTACCTACACTGAAGCTGAAAGGACAACTCACATTGACCCAACAGATTAACATTTCATCAGCGTTGCTTCTGGATAACGCAGCTAGAGCTGATCCAGCCTGAAAGCTAATGAGAAACGGATACTTCCACTTCTCCCCTGTGTCAACAGTGGATCCAATAAGCAGATAGTGTTTTTCAGTTTTCCAGATGACACAAGTCATCACCTTTTTCATTTCAAAGACGACAACACCCTATGCACTCAAAAAGCACAATGTAAGAGTCAGCAACTGTGTGAAATGACTTTAGAAAGGGCCGCCAGAAAAACACCTTTTTAAGAAAGTTAACAAATTGGGATGGCCAGTCACAAAGAGTCACGTGAAATAGAGTAGTAAATATAAAGAAACATTCAGTGACCCTGCTGGCAGTTAACTGGAGGTATTTACTGTCAGGAAATACTCCGAAGTTTCTGTGGCTACAGCTAATAGACTACTTATGCCAAAGTTCCTAAGAGGACTTACAGACTTACAAACTACAGAAGTGCTGCAACCTGAAAGTGCAGGGCTGCAAGTTCAGTTCAGGCTTCAGGTTTCTCCCCTATGAAGCATCACCATCTTGGGAATCTCCTTGGCATGGAAGAGAGAGCTGGCAGGGTACAAATGGTGCAGTGACAGAATGACACAGCTTTACATTCGTACTGTTTGCCAACTGCATCTGGACGCCCTCATTGAGCTTTGCCCAGCAATAAGCAGAATTCCTCCCACCTTTGCATGGGTCTTTCTAACTTTATACTGAGTTCTCAAACCAAACTAGCTAATAGTATTGCTCAAATGCCTATTCTCTTAGACTAAGATACCATTCCACCTAAAGTCACTTAGACTCCTCCAAACTCTACCTATAATTATAGTTCACCTCTGCATAACTTCTGAGCAGTATCAACTCTTGAACAGAGAGGTTTACATCTCAATCCTTGAGCTGCATCAGACAAGACAATCAAGCTTTCTGCCTGTCTGCCACTTTTCAGAGGCCACATCTTTTGCAACAGAAAGAATTAACAAGTGCTGAAGCAATGCATAAAGAGTTGAATCAGTGTATACACCTAAGCTTCTGTCTACCTACCGATAAATCTATCTAGAAACTGAAGCCTCACCAAGTGTTAAACTCTTCAGCTCAGGTACTGAGAGCCATTTTATTGTGGCAACACGCAGCTTAGTGCAGCCTGCACTGCTCAGTGAGGATGCAGCCAAACTTTACTTTTCACTCTCGAAATCCCCTGAACTGGTTTAGAATCATAGAATGGTTAAGAGTTGGAAGGAACCTTAAAGATGATCAAGTTCCAACCCCCCTGCCATGGGCAGGGACATCTCCCACCGGAGCAGGCTGCTCAAAGCCCCATCCAGCCTGGCCAGCACTTTGTTTTAAAGCTATCTCACTTATCTTCTTGAGCTACAGTCAAAGCTATACTGATCTGTAGGCCCATTCTGCCTGTAAAAAAAATAAATGGGATGAGAAGGGCAGAGCAGGGTTAAGAAGATAATATCTTTTTGTTCCAGCAAAGCAAGCGGGAAAATCTGGTCTACCCCACACATGTACTGGAAGGCCTAAATAACCAGGTTGCACTTCCAGATATCCATCTAAAAGGAGAGTAGCTCTCAGAAACAGAAGATTTAAGCCAGATGCAAGCAAGCCTTAGTTTATTCTCAGGCTTCATTTAGACTCCTGCCTCGCTGTTCTTTGTGACCCAGCATAAGGTTACTTACTGTTTAAGATACATTTTAATTTTTAACTTATGTGTACCAAGGCTAGTAAAACCTGCATACGTATTTTATAGAGAGCTCTCTCTCTCACAACTGTAACAACTACCAATGACCCCTTATTAAAAGAGCTACCTCCCATGTTTTGGTTAATTGGATATATTCAAGGTTTCTGGGGCCTTTTTAAGATGAGTTTTACACCGAGACAGCACCCATTTTTCCCTTATTTGAACAATACAGAATCATGATGTACATTAAGACAACCAGAAAGCTGTTTCATTAGTGGTTTTAGACTTAAGCACTATCAACCAGATTTAGGCATCAAATGATTATTCTCTATTATTGCTGATAAATTGTCTGAATCACAAATATTTGTTTACCAGTATAATGCAAACAGCTTACTGTTACCAGCTACCAGGCAAGGTCAAAGAAACATCACAGGGATTTTGTCTGATGATATAAAACTAGCTATATTTACCTATCTATATATCTCACTATATCTTATCTAGAGAGAGAGAGGGATCTTCAGATTAAATATATTTACGTCACATATAAGCCTTCCCAATACCTCCCTGTTCTATTTGGACAGGGAGAATTCAGATTCAAGAAGTGCAACACATCTGGTAAGCTAACCTACAATGTGCATAACTATTGACTATTTTTTTTTTTTGAAAGAGGAAAGCAAAAGAACAGAAAAGATGATAAAAAGTGAACAGGTTTAGTCACTCAAGCTCACATACAAATTTTGAGTGCTCAACCCATGTTAGCATACAGTAAGCAGATATTCTGAAAGTGCCTGGCAACTGCCCCCTCTGAAAATCTGACTCCTTCAGGACTTCTCTTAGTTTTAGGTATCTGCCATAGTCACTGTTAACAATCTCATTGGAGCTTGCACACAGCTACCTCACAAAAGCACACAGAAAAATAAACTGTATTAGGAACAATCATGAAACAATCACTTACCAGAACCTCATGAAGTTCAACCATGCCAAGTGCAGGGTCCTGCACTTGGGACATGGCAATCCCAGGCACATAATTCCTCTAGGCAGTGCATTTGTAGAGAATCCCACACTGTTGACCTGGAGAGCTACCAGACCACTCTGGGGTTCTAGCAATGCAAATCAGCTGCTCTCATCTTCAACATTAGCATGCTGCACAAAGACCATCAATCAGGCCAGTATGGCCAGTAAGATGAGGCTCTGCTGGGCCCCAGGCTGGTGCTGCAGGTTATGCACTCTCCTGCACACCCCAGGGAAGAACACACACCTCCACTCTGCTAAAACCAAGGTATACAGAGAGAAGAGCATGTCTGCCAAGCCAGGTTTCATCTGGAAATGGCTTTTAATCCACTAACCATGAAACCAAATGCTGTACATCCACTGCAACCTTCCAAAACTTTGGCAAACAGCCTTGATTAAATTTTCGGGAGTCTTTATAGAGACCAGACACCCACTGAGACATACATGAGAAATGTACAATATGTAAGGGATTTTTTTCACTTCTTGGATCTCCAAAAGAGACTAGGCATTTTTTTGGCAGAAATTAGAGACGTATTTAAGTTCAGCAACTTGCCATGCAAAAATTAGTTTATTCTTCTCCAGCCAGGCTTCAAGAAAGATACATAGGTGTCTGGGGCTTTTTCCATCATGCAATACTTCATTATACAAACAAGAGAAAGTTAACATGTCTGTTCACTGAATAAACCTGATTGCAACTCTTCTTTCCTTCTCCACAAGGGATGGCCCTAATGTTCTGGCACTGTACAAGTCAGACACCAAGTCTCCCTCAAGTTTCATTAACTTTGAGAGCACTTGTGGTTTCTTGTCTCCTACGCTCACCAAGTGACCACTGTTTGCATATGCAAGGAACAAATTTTCCTCTTCATTTATGGAAGCAGAGTCTGTCATAGACTCAAAGACATAACTGACAACAAAAGTCTATGCCAAGAAGTTATTGTGGCCAGTTACAGACAGTCAGATACCAATCCAAAGTTTAATCAGGTTTGAAGAACTTCCATGGAAAGGTTTAGCACAAAATAATTAAGTCATATTCCTAGAAATCTTTTCTCTTCAAACTCTGCATCGTGTTAGGCTCACATAACTCATCCAGTCAGTTCCTGGTTTGTTTGCTCTCTTTGAGATGCATTTCAACCTTCAGCTTTTATTTTGGGGGACAGTTATGAATGCAGCTGTTATTTTAAAGAGGACTGGCTAGTTAAGTCCTAGATAAAAAAGTTGGCTAAAAGCGGTTCCAGTATCATCTGAAACTAGGTTTCACGTTTATTTCACTATGCAGCTCCCTCCAAAAACTGTATGAACTGTGACAGCAGAAAACAGAAAAGCACTTGGAACCTGAAAAGTGCCATTCTGCAGCCTGGTACCGTATTTGAAGAGTAAAAGATGTTCAGCAGAAAATTAAATTAATTTACAAATTAAAGAAATGTGAACTGGATTGCTTTTCTCCTTTTGAACAGATTCAGATGCCAATACCAATAATGGGAATTTCCTTCCTCTGCAACTGACTCTTCTGCTTGAGTTTATATCAACATAGATCAAAGAAAAATGATTTTACTATATTTGGAAACCTCATTAGAGAGGCCTGCAATAAAATGAAAGCTTGGCTTCCAACAAGTGATGATCATACTGTTTGAAAATATTCCATTTATTGATATGTGGCCAACTTCCCTGAGAAGCAACAGGATAGAGCGTTTGACAGTGCTGCAATGAATCATCTTGATGATCTGCACAAATTACACATGATCCTGGAAATCATAAACTGTCTGCAACATGCAATATTTGAGTATGGTCCTACTTACAATAAAAAGGGATCTTTGGTTTCTTTTTTTTTTTTATTACACAGCACACAGACTAATATAAATAGCTGATGTGAATGTTGGGACACAAAAAAAAAAAAGCCCACAACCACACACCCTGGGCAAAAACCTTACCGAAAGGTTCAGATAAAAGAACAGAGTTTTCTCTTGGTGTTGCTGGATGGGGCTACAGTTTGAGGAGCTGGCAATCCAATGTGTGGACCAAGGTCACACTGGTCCTGTGAGCTGCCAATCTTTTAATATCAAGGCAATGTAGGTCATGAAGATTCATCAAAATACCCCAAAAGCTTTGGGCTGGGATGGACTTGGGATTATTATGCATAGGATCAGCCAAGGTCAGAAAGCACAAACTTGAAGCTGGAGCAGATTAGACCACTAGACAAAAAGACTCTATCACTCACAATAGTTTCTACACCTGAAAAGGGCAAAACGTGATCTCTGAGAAATTGCCACCCCCACTGGTGAAAATTCCCTATCCTGGTGCCTGTTTCAGAGAAGCACACCTATGTGTGTTACAAATGTACCTGTTTTATCTGCTTTATATTACACTGACGTTTGCTGTTAAAGATTAAAATTCTCCCAATTTCTTCCAGTCCACGGGCTTCTTGCTTTAAGCAGTGAAGCTGCCAGAACACCAATTTTCTTGTTTGTTTCCGTGGATTGTTTACAGTGCAGTAAGAGGAAAAAAATAAAAAATAAAAAAAAAAAACAAGAAAAAAGAAAAAACCCGCTTTTATAAACCATGAAACACAACTACTGCCCGTTTTCCATCCAAGTTGATAGACAAAATGCACATCCCTCCATAAGGTAAATGAATGACAAAGACAGTCGATCTTTAATATAAATGCAGCTTGCTCACAAGAAACCTAGGATGTCCTGTCTCTCTGAACCAATTTTGTCCAACGAGCTTCAGCCCTTCTGCAGGCACCACTTTGCCCAAAAGGTCGCCTGCAGAGCTCTGCCTTGGGCCAACACTCACAGCATGTGCCTTGCAGTCTCCCACACCCCTGACCCTCCCTGGCACATCTTGCTGCTAATCTCTGTCACACAGACACACTGGGGTACACACATACAGGGTGCTCTAATTAATCCTGCCCTTGTTTTTTTTCATAACTTATCCGAGACAGAAGCTGTAACACCCATCGTCTCCTTCAGCAACTGAGCTGAAGTGTTTTAAGAATGCAACTTTCCCAAATTTGGCCAGGACATGAAAGTACTGATATACAACCCCAAAAACGCTATTACATTTTCTAACCAGACTCTGTTGCAGCCCAGATTCGCATCTGCTGGAAGGTCTGCTGCACCACGTAACTGGAAGAACCGGACAATTTCTCGGGCCTCCTCAGATTTTCTAGAAGCTGCCTTGACAAGCTAAATCATACCATCATACCAGAGCTTTGTTACTCATACTCTGGTCTCTCTCTCAGGAAAAAAAAAAAAAAAAAAAACAAAAAAAAAAAAAAAAAAAAAAAAAAAAAAAAAAAAAAAAAAAAAAAAAAAAAAA
>VXBJ01003125.1:184514-205868 GCA_013400055.1 Nycticryphes semicollaris | reverse complement strand
AAGGCCAAGAGTTCAGATGCATCTTTTACATTTGTTTCCCTTTATGGACTTATGTAGATTCCCTGGTACCTGCCCCTCCCCCCATTACAACATTACTGTGATCACAACACACTGATGAGTTTATAAGATAACCTGAATCCCTCTTAAAAGGAAAAATAAAATGTTACATTTCTGTTCTAATCTACGGAATTACCATTGTCCTTATCATTGCTAAGGAGGCGGATGTATAAACAGCTGATCCAGCTTTTGAGTAGGAGCTGGAAAGGCAGGCACAAAGGCAGAGCAGCAGCTAGTTGTTTTCCTCTGGGTTATTTCTGTCCAGCTCCACCCTGAAACTCACTCTTCAATCCCAGTAATTGGCAGCAACTAATTAGAAGGAAAAACGCAAGCAGTTTATTAAATGTTTGATTAAATGTTGATTACACGTTTGATTAAATACGATCACAGAACAAATCTCCCTTGGACAAGCACACTCATTCTCTCTTGCTCACTTCTTTTGTTTGTAGACATAAGAGATAAGAACTGTGGAGATGATGCTACAGCACACACTGGGATTTCAAGCCTATAGGTGACTGCACAACACAAGGCAAGGAGAAGCTAATAATTCCTCTGCTCTTTCAGGTTGGTTTCCATATTGCCCATCGTCAGATGCATGCTGTTAACTCCCCAGGACCTCTCTTCAGGGCTTTCACATGCGGGATCTGTTCAAAAATACTGCCAGAATTACATCACAGGTTATTTGGAGATATAATCAGCATAAAAGAAAGGGACTTGTAGACAGGTTCCAACTTTTAAATTGCTGTCATTCTAAAATACGTACAAGGACTTATTATTATGCATGGGGGAAAAAAATTGTGTTAAATAACAGCTTCAAATTATGTTGAAAATTCTGCATGTCTTAGATCCTTGAACTACATCTAGTGAGGAAGGTGATTTTTGATCATCCCATTTGCTGTCATTTAAGAATTATCAAGTAACAGTTGAAGAAAATGACTGAAGTATGCAATACTCTTAGAGCTCTACACACAGAGAAGCATACACATTTACCTCTCAATCTCTCAGTAAATAAAAAACCCATTCACTTAGAGTATTTCCAGGAATTCTTGTTTGTGCAGGCAAAAGACAATCCTTGACCAAGTGTCTACTTTTACAGCCCACTAGCACATCCATCTGCAACTGCAGAATTTCGTATCCAAAGAAGCCTTTTTCCCAGGCAGTGTGTTTTCACAGCTCTCTGCACATCAGATCCTCGCAGCCAGCCCTATTTTATGAAGGAAGAGGCTGCTCCACACCCAGCTTTACGTAAGCCCCGTGCAGGCAGTGGCTCGGCCTCGCTGACTCCACTCTTGCCCTGGGTGGATATTTACCTGCGTACTGTGACTTGCAGGGTTTC
The DNA here is from genome assembly GCA_013400055.1 of Nycticryphes semicollaris. NCBI lineage: Eukaryota > Metazoa > Chordata > Aves > Charadriiformes > Rostratulidae > Nycticryphes > Nycticryphes semicollaris. The sequence goes on along the minus strand of VXBJ01003125.1, from coordinate 204,475 downwards.
ACGCTTGGTCAGCACAGCCCAAGGTGCCACAGCAGGCTGTGGAATACACAGGCACCACCTTAAGGGCAGAAGCTATTCCCATTTAGCAAAATCGTCCCTCTGGAACAATAAAGTTGTGATTGTTATAAAATGATAATCAAACACTTGCAAAAGTTGCATTCTAAGAAGCCAAAGAACTGTCATTATCTCATTGGGACTACTCCCTTACATCTCAATGAAAAAACTACATCACCCCTAATTATTTTCTCCAATTAGTTTCCAGATAATAAAAAAAAAAAATGCCAGGGTAAGAACTTTTTTCCAAGACTAATTTGAACACCAACATTTTTTTTCCCCCCCCTCCATCTGAATCACCGTCCACAATGTGTTAAAAGAAAGAAGTCTTCCTCCAGCCTGGCCTGCACGGCTCCATGCCACCGCGCCAAGGCAGACACCAGACAAACATCACTTAATCCCACAGATGGTTAGGTCCCTCAGACCTGCAAGGCTGCAAATCACCCAGCAGCCTCAGCAACGCAGACCAAACCAGCAACCCATCAGCAACAGTCTTGGTTTTGCAGCAGAATCCTCCTCACTCAACACCCAGCTCCAGTGCAAAGTACTAAAGTGAAAATTTTTTGAACCAACGGTTCTGATTACTAGTTTTGGGTAGTTTAAAACAGCAGCCGTGTGCCTCAGGGCACTTTTAAACCACAGATCCTGCTTACAGAGGGACACTACAACTTTATTTATATCCTTGCCTTACTTCAGGATATTCAGTCAGAAGTGATGCTGGAAAGATAACTGGCCGTTTCATTATGATTTTATTTCATTGTTTTCACATTGTGGAGTTCTCCTTTGAAAAACCCTAGCAAGGTCATGCCTAGACGTTTTCAGGAAGGCCTTCCCTGGTGAAGATTAACTTCTCCACTCGCATCACCAGGAAAAAAAAAAAAAACAAAGCCTACAGACAAACAATTTGAAAACGAAAGAAAAAAAATCTAAAACTGCATTTTTGGCCATTTAAGGCTATGAACTGAGAAAGAATGAACAAGCCCTTATGTCAAAACAAAACAAAACAAAATTTTGATGTTGTTAAAAGCAGGAAGATTTCTCTTTTTCAAGTATTTGTCCATAAAATATTTCACTGTAACTAAGGCCCAAACCCACAAAATTTTGCATCCTACCTAACAATGAACTGCATGCTAAGCTTGCTAGTAAACTCCTCCCCTTGCCCATGCACGAGACAAAGAACTATTATCCACAATCAAGTTTCTTTCCATTTCTTCCTCAGATTGCCTGGCTGCTAGGATTGCTCAAGCTGCATTATCTAATGTTTCTATCCACCCATGCACTTCTTGTGCTGTAAGTGAATGGCACCCAGCCATTGCACCTTTCCAGTAGTGTCAGCAGGCACGGGGTGCTTTTGCTGTCGAGCACCAAACACCTCCACTGACGATGAACGTGGTAGGAGAACATGGGCTACAGAAGCTGTGGATGAAGCTTGCTATTACAGAGACTTCACGCAGCGCTACCGTTTGTTATCTCCTTTCTGGGTTTTGCAGAAGAGCCTCACGAGCTCTTCTCTGTAAGGTGCCACCCCTCGAGATGTAAGGTACAGGTCTGCTGTTGTATCAGACACCTGCAAGATTAACACTGCAGGAATCTATCCTAGGTAAGATCCCACTAGAACCAAACAGCTTTTACTGAAACTGCTTTCACGAGGCAGAACTATATGCTAAATCCTCTGATTTTTGTCATCTTTCATTGTAGGTCCTTATCAAAACAGCCAGTCAAGTAAAGGCATCACAGTGCCATTCTGCTTTACCTTGGGTAACAGCAGTCTTTCCCTGTTGTTCATTCCATGACACTAAAAGCAAAATCACTGTAAGTCATTTAATATTTGTACACAGAGATTAACTGGACTTGTCTGGAAACGAGCCTTATTTGGGAAACCATTCCTCCCACGCACATATTAGGATAATATGAACGGTTGCATGCTGTCCATCAACTCTTCCACTTGTTATATACCTTCTACAAAAACACAGATGACAATTATTTCCCAGTACTTAAGCCACAGAGAAGATTTTCAAGGTGTTCTTGAATAGCTTAGCAGATTTTCCAAGAACTGACACCAAAGCTTTCCCTAATGTAATTTCTTCAATGCCAGTGGGACCATACAGAAATCCTTCCAAAGCCAAAAGGAACAGACCACGCTGAAGTCTCACTTAAGAAAAAAAATAAAAAACCAACTCAACAAACACAGACCACCAGAAAACCACACCTTGGAGAGGCCAGACAGACAGAACAGAAAGGCAACCTCCAACAGGTCAAGAAGCATGGGAAATCTACGGGGCTCTGAGCATCACACAGCAGGCAGCCTGCTCTGATCACCACATCCCTCTCCTTTCCTGAATTGCCTCACAGCTTTCCATTTGAAAAGCAACCAGGAGAGGAGGTACAGAGAGCCTTGCTGTCTAAAAAGCCTTCATTGCATTTGGGGCATTTTTTTCTCTCCTTCGAGTGAGACCACTCCTTGAAACTTTCATATACCAAGAGATTAATTTAACACACTCTGTTCTGCAGACATACTGTTTCCAGTCCTGTAGATCAGACAACTGATAAAGAGAGACCACCTTAAAATGCTAAGCTTCATCTCAAGAAGGTTAACTGCTCCCCTTATTATTATAACTTGGGAGTGTTTAGATCATGCTCCTCCATTTTCAGTGCTAGGATGTGTCCTGGGCAGTGTTTCACAGCTACGTCCTCACCTGTAAAGGAAGACTGAAACACTGCCTGTGCTGCTTGCTGGTCACTTGGAAGAGATATTCTGCTATTTCTCAAGCATCATTTCAGAAGATGCATCAAATTATTCTATTTTTCAGAAAATAAATATGCAGTCTTAAAATCTCCTAGGAGATCCAGGGCCTTACTTAGAGGGGAAAAAAATAAGTTTTTTGGTACAATGGTGAACAGCAGCTTCCTTTAGAAAAAAGGCTGCAGAGCATACCCAATCTTTTACTTTTTAAATAAGCATGACAAAACCAAGCTGCTACCCACATCTGATACAATCCTCAGCCAGACAATCATTCAAGTCTTTCAGACATTCAGTACAAGCAAAATTGTGTATAATAAATACAAAGGAGTAAAGACTTCCTACAGAGTCAGTCCCAGTAAACAACCTGCAGATGTGAAAGAAAATTAATCACTTCTGAGAAACTATTTTTTTTTAAAGTTCACAGCTAGATGAATAAGTTACATAGTGTCTTCTTAGATAAGCTGCTATAAGAAAAATAAAAGACTCCTACTTTTTGAGAGGGTTTTTTTTTTTTCCCCAAGGTTCCTGTGTTAGGTAAACTGTTTCATCACTAAAACAACCCTCCCATTATANATATTTTATATATGGGAGATACATATATATATAAAATATAAACATATTATATTTCCTATACCCTCAAGCTAAAACTCATTTACAGCTTCCAGAGGTTTCACTTTCCTGGGTTTCATCAGGTTTTGTGTGCACTTGGAGAGCAGCAACTCTATCTACAGGGCTGCAAGGGCCTTCTCAGAACTCAGGCACCCACACAAGAAACAGAAAAACATAAGCAAGAAAATAACCCTTATCACTATCACAGTCTCTTCTGGACCAGACTGTTAAGTGTTCTCCTGGCTCCTTTTCTCTTCAAACCTATAGCTTCATTTTCACCACAAATTAAAATGACCAAGCTAGGAAAGTCAATACAGAAAGATGAAACCTTAGCTTGGCAAAAGCTAAGTAGTCACTTACTGTATGCAATGAACTAAAAACATTTCTTAGTTAAACAGTCTAAGAGAGAAGACAAGTCAAAAGAGACCTAGAATTCTTAAGACATGCTGGGGTCCTCAACAACTGGGATCAATGATATTACAATGATTTACAGAAATCACCAGTGAAGAGGAGACACATTTTGACTTCCATGTTTAATTTTGAACTATGCCTTGGAATTGATAGATGTGAATTAAGAGCTGATGACAAATGGCAAGACAAAGTAATAAACACTTCGGCTCTCATTTGAGATCCAGTGATCTATGAGCAATTTGCAGTCAGTTCAGCCACATGACATCATTCTGACAGGTTTCTATTATTACTGCCTTTGACCAGTTAAAAAAGTGTTAAATTGGGAAATTCACTGATTTGCTCAAGTTAAAACAAAGTCTGCTACAGAGCCAAAAGCCAACCCTAATTTGGCTGCCTGGCCTATGTCTGATTCAAGAGACTTTTCTCTGCTCTCTTGCTTGGACCTGAGAGTATTCCTTGATATAAAAGCTCCCTGTATATCACACACACACTCCCTTCCAGTGAATACACGGAAGACATGAAGATTTAAACATGTCAATTGTTTGCAGCTCATCTACATATACCTAAAACTCTACTGTTATTTCAAAGCTGTCTGAGGAGCATGCTTCAAAAATCCCCCATAGTCAAACTCTACATTTACAGCAGACCAGGAAAGAGTCCCAGGTTCTTTGGGACTGGCCTTGCAGGAATGCCTCAGAGTTGCTGGGCGAGTGTAAGTGTCCAACACCAACATCGGACATTTTGAATAAACAATTTAATTTCCTGAAGCATTAGAGGTGAGGGAAAGAATTTTCACATTCAAAGACATATAGAGAATGCGAAAAAAGAAGTTAACCCTTTAATAGCTTTTTATTTCATCAAAAGGAGGTCAAGCTTTACTAAAGAGAACCTTCATCCCTGTTCTTATAAAAGGCTTTAACAATTATCTCCTCAATGCCAAAGTGGCTGCTGAAAATAGCACACACACCCCGACATTACTGTTTTAAAGACTGAAAAATATTTAACCAAAACCACTCTCCAGCACAACCCCTCCTTTACTGCAGTATTAGCAGCACTGCTAGGCTGCTCCATTCTGCCTGGATCAGCCTCAAACAATTGTCAATCTACTTTGATTTAATAGGAAAGGGAATAGAGAGATTTTACATGGACCACGTGCATTTTCTAGAAACAAACATTTTGTGTTTCAGGTTTCACTACCAGCAGCAGTAAATGTGCTAAAAATCTATTCTCACAGGGAGCTTTCACACCCACGTATCAGTCAACATAAGGAAAGGTGGCAGGAGCACTAACAAGTAACAGGAAACTCAAATACTATACTTAGGCCTACAAAAACATTTCAAATTATGCTACCGGATACTTCCCTGGGCCAAGCAGGCGTTCAGAGCACTTTTAATGGCATCATAGTTGCATGTTTTAATTACTACCTACCACGCTTTTGATTCTTGGCCACCAATCATTGTTATCAAGCTATTACATCTTTTAAGTGCCTGCTCTCAGCAGTTATGGTACAACAAAGCAAAAACTAACCAGCAAGAGTTCCATGCGTTGCTCCCAGGTTTGCTACCAAATGTGTGCTACTGTGAATAAATTCACTTTCCATCCGTTAAAAGAAAATATTAAATCTGAACACTACTTATATCCAGTTCCCAAGGAATCCAACTACGGAGATTTCCAAGAGCTTTAGAGGGAGCTGGATTGAGAAATGGTCTGCAAACATGCTCTGCTCTCACCAAAGTCAAGAAAACCCAGCACCTTAACAAGTAGGAGCTTTTTTGAATATCAGACTAATTCATATGCAAAGATTAGTATTTTAGGAATTAGCACTAGTACAAAGAACTTGACCTCCATCTAACTCATCTGCAGAACAACCGATTTAGAGACCTTGATTTTACACATCAGGAAACAGCTTTGCCCAAGAAGAAATCTGTGGTAAAGCTGCCTTAGAATAAATGACTTTGTTTCCAAATTCTTTGCCCAAGCTATGAACCTAGCATTTTAATTAAGGTCTCCTAATTGCAGTTAGTGTAATTTGGGGGAGGAGGCAGGGAGGAAACGTGTTTTTCTACAGTCCACTGGTACCAAAACTGACAGACAAACAAAGAAAAGTAACTTTAAAAATACATGTTAGCTGTAGTAAATGCCCTGTGGTTTCAGAAACACATATTCCTGTTTGAAGAAAGCTCTGGTCTGATTCTATAGACCTTTTTCACAATGGCCAAAAGAAACTAGGAACAAGGGAAAATCAGGGAAGTTATTTGTTAACATACGAACAGCCACAGCACATCAGACTGAAGGTCCAACCTACTGTCTCTAGTGTGGGTGTTCTCTCTGTTCTATAGCCAAAGACACAAAAGAAACATCCCAAAATACTGTTTTTCTTCAGTGATCTCTTGCAATTACATTGCTTCATTACTGCTGCAACAATACTAGAGGAAAACCTGCCAAAAAGGAACAGGATTAAGCATTACATTTTAATAGATTATTCAAGACAAATGAGAGATCAAATCACAGCACAAAAATACCGTGCCAACCCCCACCCAAACAATACCTATTGTGAGCCAAGATGCAGCACTATGCGGACCAGGAAACTGCTTAACACCATAGCACAAAAACGAGAAGAAACTTTTACTAGGAAATCCAGTGGTTGGCACAGTGCACATGGAAGTGACAGTCTGCTGCAACTGTAACTCTGTACTACAGACACGAGCTTATTTTCCTTAGAGAAAAAAAGACGACAAAATTCCCCAACAACCCTATTCAATCACTTCTGATTCCCTCACGCCTCATTTTGGGCTCCAAATGTCAGACTCCTAGTTCACTCAAACAAGCACTTGCATCCCACCAGTTTATTAGAAACATTCACAATTAAAACACAGCAGCTGACCAGAATCAACCAAGTCAAGTCTTCTCTAACCTCCGGAACGTTCTCAGAGGGACATGAGCTCACATGAAAAAGGTCTGCATGGTTTGATTACAATACCCAGAACCAGCAATAACCTGTTACGTACCTGAAGGAAAAGATAGCCAACAGAGGCTTTAAATTACATTTAAAACATAGTAAGATCCACTGCTTTTACTGCAAAAGAAGCAAGTTCTGATCCACAAGAAGGCTCTATCGTGAGGTGCAATGCTATTTGAGAAGAGGCAATCCATCACTAGTAAGCAACACAGAGGTGAAGATCAATACCCTACAACATACATAAAGAGTGAAGCTATGACAACGTTGCATTAACAAAGGAATCGGAAGGAAAACCAGCTAGACAGTCCTTGAAACAAAGTTAGCCCCCCCAAAAAGGGCATTTTAAACTTGTGAACATCTATGACCAAAGATTTGTCACTCTACTGAATTGTGAATAAAACAAAATTCAAAGTACAAGTTCTCCCAGAAGCTGAGAACTGAGGGCCTAAAATAGCATCACAAAGAGAAAGAAAACGGAGCTTCAACTCCCTAGCCAGCAGCAAGCCTGTACCTTCTATTCCTCAAAGTGTGCTAAAATTTTTGTTCTATAAAGTCCAGGAAAAAGGTCAAAAAACCCTACACTCTTCAAAATTCACTCCAGCCTGGATAGAGTCCCTGGACTTTGATCTATTCCTTGAGACAGAAGGGAAGGTTACAGCAAAATGTCAACCCTCAAAGTGAAAAATATAACCCCATCCAGCACTTGTCCACCTGCAAATAGATCTCCGTCCTCCTACAGCTCCAGCTCCCACTTGCAGTCCACACAACAGAAACAGCTAAAGGCATAGCACAAACCATTTTCTCTCCATAGATTACACCAGCTTTAAAATGTACAAGTTTTGAAAAAGAAAACCCCTGCTGGGTGACAAAGGGTGCTGTTCTATGTGATCATCACATACTCTGTGCACAGCACACAGTGCTCTAACCCAATGCCTTGGCAACAATACTTCTCCCCTTTTTCCCTCATGCTTTCCCCTTTTCTGCCAGATACAGGGTGCAGGTCAGCAACTACAAGTACTTTTTTTTTTTTCATTTTATTTTTTACCATCAGCCTTTCATCAAAATAGTAGACTTGCTTAGTTTCTTTTTCCCTTTCCTCCCTTACATACGCTTATGCACACATTTACAGGAGTTTTCTTTCAGTGCTTGAAAACTACCAGATTGACAGCTCCAGTGAATTAAGCTCCCTCTTTGTCGGCAAAACAAGAGCAGCACCACAGGAAACCTCAGAACAAGCTCCCTCTATCCTCCTCTTCCCACCTCTCCAACTAGCAAGCATATCTAAATGCTGAGCTTCGCATAACAGCCCTATCGTACCAGGGGGCCTTGTAAAGAGTCTCTGATAATGTGGTTTACCCAGACTATCTCACAGGAGACTAATGTTAAAGCCAGACGTGACGGAAACATCATGAGTTGACACATTATCGGCATGCACCTGTGCCAGACAGCACACTAACTGTAAAACCTTGAGGCTGGGCTGAGTGCAGGCAAGTCTGTGCTTAAAGACCGACTGGCAAAGAAAAATCTATTTTAGACAGCAGTGTACAAGCACACGGAGTTGAAGCGACTCTTAAAGCCATACTCGGAACTACAGAAGGGCAATGTTAGCTGAAAACCAACAGGAAGACCAGAAAAATTCAATGCTCTCACTATCGGACAAAAGATGGGTGCAGATTTTATTTGGAAATTAATTGTGCATTTGGCATAAGTGCTCCAGAGACAGGATTTCTCTTACTATTGCAGTACCAAAACCATAGCTCCTCTGCAATGTTACCACTTAACCTGGTTAGGCAGCAAATGTGGATCCAGACACTCTTCTCTTCAATTACAAGGGGGTTTTAGGTTCCACAAAACCCTCTGTTGTTGGTTGTAAATCACGGATTAGCGTGCACTAGATGAAGGTAGAAGATGGCTCCTAAGCTGTACTTTTAGCTCCTCCTCTCTCTTTTGCAAGCTTTTTTATTTTTAGCAGGCAAGTCTTTTCTCTTTGGGGAAGAACTTTTGACTTCTGAACTCCTTATGAAACCTGCACTGACGTTATTTTTCTTTCACTGGTCAAGAGTCATGGTTTTAGTAAAATGAACAAGTAAACATACACTTAAAAGTAAGTAATGCCTTTTCCTATACAGGTTAAAAAAAATAAATTAAAAACACCCAAACACCCTCCCCCTCCCTGCCCCCGAAAAAAAAAAAAACCAAACCACAACCAAACCCACAACACAGCAGAAGCAACTTTGTATTTGCTCATGTTTTACTTGCAGCAGAACTAGAGAATAGCATCCTTACATCTCTGTGATGTCAGGAATGAAAGTAAGTTCAAAAATGCATTAAAAGGTTTATGTGGGGCAGATCCATCTGTGGCTATTAACCATGGTACCACAGACACAACTGCTACCGCTGCAGTCTGTAAACTAGTGGCTGAAAGAAGGCAAGAGGGTCTGCCAAGGGGAAAGTGAACACATTTGCTCCATGCCTCACAGTTTCTCTAAGCATCCGATACAATCATCATCCCGGTCCTGGCGGGGTTCAGGTCTATTTGACTGGCCTCAGGTTCTTCAGCTGGCCTGTCAACCCAAATTGCTCTGAGCAGCTAGGGCCCCTGCTCCGAAACAAAACGTACTGATGAACTTGTGCAGGAGTAACTTCACCAAGTGCTACCCCTTGCCCTTCGAAGGGCAGCAGGGAGAGCCCATACTGGCTGCACCAGTACCAGACTCCAGTGACAACAGGCAGAGAGGGCTGGATCCTCAGCCTGTAAAACCTCCTGAACTAAGATGAGCTTTTGTAATACAAAGGAATAGCATGTTCCTGCAAAAAGAAGCACCTACATGCAGCTGTTATGACAGGCAGACAGAGCTCAAGAGCAACAGCTATCAGTATTTACATTCACCTCGGTGGTTTGCTTTTTAACTACAAGGAAATAACCAAGATTCTCATGGAAACACACATACCCCATTGGGTTTAAGCAGTCATCTCTGGGCTTGCTAAAAGATAGCCCATTGCTGGAACAGGCAGTGTTTCCTAGCCCACCTATACAAATTATGGCATTTTCCATCCTTGTAGTGAAACCACGCTGACAAGGTAAGGAATAAGCCTAATCATTACACCCATTCTTGTAACCACGTAAGTCATTTTGGAGTGCCAAGGAGAAAGGGCTGCAGTTCTGTGGTTGCCAATGGGGCAGGTGTGGCACGTCACCAGTGGACCTTTATGCTATCACTTCCTTCCAGCGCCATTAATCACCCCAGACATCACTTGTTCTATCAGCTATTAACCAGTTGCCTCAACACACAGATAACTTTATCAAGGTTAGTCAGCAAGAGTCATTACTAAGTACTACAACATGCAGTGCCAAAGGCCTTTTTTCCAAAGAATCCCCAGAACCATTTCCTTCTGCTGTAAGAAAAGACGTTGTGCTAGTACATGTTCTCATCCATACCTGCCACCAGGAGGGAAATTATAGGAATTAGCAAAAGTCACCAGCACTTTAAAAGACACAGAATCAGAAAAGGGCAACTATATTGCTTTTAGCCAAAACATGCAACTCAAACCAGGTCTCTTAAAGCACCAATTTTTAGCCCACTAGCACTCCTCAAGGGGGAGACACTCCCTCAACATGCACACATGGTGGTGGTGTGCTCTGATGGGACAAACATGGGCCTTCAGAATGACAGCCAGGTACATCCCAGCCTCACAGGTCACAATTTAGTATTTTTCCTTTTGCTACACATATGTCTCGTTCAAGTATTTTTCCCCCTTAGCAGCTGCACCATGGAGAATTCAGTTTCACAAAGCAACACCTCAGGACCCAGACCAAACATGTAGAACCTGTGTGTTACAGAGGAAAAGGACTGAAGGTGACTTGCTGACAAGGAGGGAGGAGTGTGAGGAGTGTGATGAAGCCTGTTTTTTCAAGGAGGAAGGATCAACTTCCAAATCTTCCAAGCAAGCAAGCATGACTCAGCAGTATATGCCAAGACAAAATGAGATGCATTATAAATCTTCACTCACTGGCATTTCAGGGGACAAGATTAAACAATTCAACATGAACCGAACCTGCTTCCAAGTTCTGAGCCTGGACCTGCCATTACGTTCCTAAAAGTGCCATTAGACCTAGAAACATGACCTTCTCCACTCTACAGAGCACCCTCCTGCCTGCACAAGTAGTAGCCGAGCTGCGGGAAAGAGCAGACTTCTACTTTGGTTTCCAACTCACAGGAGTTATTTGACAAAATCGGTACAAGTGACAATCACACCTCAGCCAAAATAGCCCAAGCACTGCAGTTGGGAGGAAAGAGAACTACAACTAAGGACCATTTACTTTGAACTAAAGGACATCCTCCCTCAATGAAACTCAGTCATTTTGAAAGCCATTCTTAAAGTACATGGCTGTCCTCCAAAGAGGACTTCTCTCTGCAGAGAGAGAGAGTATACTAACTAGTATTTGTGTGGTATTTGGACAGCATGGAAGTATCAGCAGTTTCCTCATTGATCACATAAAGGGCACAATGCCCTCTGAGAAGAGTTAAAATCCATTAGTACAAAACAAACCATTGTTACAAGGACTTGAACACTGAGCTCAAAAATGAGAAAAAGAAGATAAGCAGACAGAAGAGGGTTTGTTCCTTGTTCCACAGTACTATGGCACAGATATGCTCAGCACCGGTGCTCATTTTATCTATTATCACACTTTTTTTAGCGTGTTTCACATGCTCTGCTTCCTTGTTTCCTTGGAATATGTTCAAGAATGTCACTGTACCAAAAAGTGTCAACTGTTGACATGAATAGCACGTTATCTGGCCAGTATCATGAGATACACTGTCAATCGGTGCTTCCCAAGTGCAGCACATTAAGGCAAAGCAAACACTTACCATCATCTCTGACACCCCTCTCAGATCAAGCCTGTATGTTTGGAAGAGCTGCACACGTTTAGACTGTATGACTACACTTCCCAAACCATGACTCCCAAATTAGTAAAGGGACTTCAAACTACTTATGTTCACAACGAACTGTCTCTCAGGCACCTTCTGCACTATTACAGATCATGCCAAACCAAGGACAGCGGTGACCTGAGGTTAGCATCCCTGCCTTGAAATGGGACCACAGGCCCATGTCATTCCCAGCAGGTTTGTCCAAAACGGTGTTAGAAGTCTCAAGCAATTAATTTAAATGTTTACCCTGATAATCACAGTATCTTTCCCACTTACCTATCATCCCTCCTTCTTGGCACAACTGAATCCCACTGCTTTTTGTTCTGCCTACAAAGGAACTGGAGAATACAGTAGGGGGGGGTTTGAGGGGGTTGTTTTGTTGGGGTTTTTTTTGCTCCCCCCCCCCAACAATTTTTTACAGTGTCTGAAGATTCATCTCCAGCCTCCTCTTCTTAATGCTGAATAATGCAGTAAAATACACAGCATTTTCAAGACCTCCGATCCTTCTCACTGCTCTCTTTTGGGCTCTTTCCAGCTGATCTGCCTTTTCCTTGAAATGCTGTGCCCCAAACCAAAGGCAGTAGGTGAGGCTGCTGCAGCAAAAGCCTTATCAAGGCTGCGCAGAACGGAGGCATTCATGTGCCTTGCAGGCTCTGTTCCAACTTATGTACCCCAAGATGACACTTGCTTTAAGTTTTTTGTTTGGGGTTTTTTTTTCCCCTCGGCAATACTGTCAATTTGTATTCAGCCTGCAGTCTGCAAAAGAATGCAGATCTTTCTCTGAAGAGCTGCCACCTCACCAAGCTTATTGTTGTTCCTTGCTGCATATCAGTTCCAACAGTTTGTGGTAAAGGGATGTGCCACGAGGAGGACGCAAACTTCCTGCAGCTGAGGTAAATGATTGCTAGATCATGAACCAGAGTTGCTATGAAAGGGTGATTGTTACAGTCACTTCTGTTGCAGAGCGGCTGCGCTTCATGTTCCCGTGAAATGGCTCCGCAAGCGTAACGCAGTAAGCGTTTCACAAGAAGGATTCCTACCAAGGAGTGCTCTCAGAGATTATGAAAATGCACGTATACCCAGTTCTTCTGGCATGTAAAGTCTTCTCTGCAGACTACTAGAAGGAGGACCGGGAACCTAGAAATACAGTGAACTTTTTCCCCCAAGAAACACATGGCGCTTTTTTGCCACTGCCTTCAACACTTTTTTGTGGCTTAGTACAATTTCTGCCATTAGGCTAGTTGTAAGTCTTTGTTAGAGCCGATGTCAAAGAAACTTACCCACCCATCCGGCCCCCAGTAACGTCTCATGATATAGTATTTCAGACTAACACAAGCAACAATGGGAGCTATTGATCAACACACGTACATTTTATTTTTAGGGCTTTTAAGGCTGTAAAAGCTAACTGGCACAAGCCAGGCATTTAACAAAAGTAGTATTTTGTGAGGAATTGGGGTTAAAGAAAATCCACCAAGTTCCTCCTGGAAAAAAAATATGCGATATACCTCATGGCCTACTATATAAAGAAACAGATTAAATTAATACCCTCCAACAAGCATTATTCTTAAATCTATCTTAAAACTCACATTTAGGTTCTTGTGCACAGGCCATGGCACACAAGAGACCACAAATAAAGTCTAGAAGAGAAAAACAGATCTACAGCACTGACAACAGCATTTACCACTTTATGGCAGATTTACTGAACAGTATAGCTTCTTGCACGTACTAAAAGAAGGCTTAACTATTTATCACAAAAATGAAGTGGGCAGAAGCTGAAGAATCAATTTAGCTAAAAGAAAATTTAAAAAAAGAAACAAAACCAAACCAAGACTAAGTCACACTGAGGTTTAAATTAGGCATGCTAATATTTTGGTAGGAAAAAAATTATTGGTTGCTATGTTCAGCAGATCGATCTGGTATCAGCATCAAAACAGCTTCATCGTTAACTCAATCAAAAAAACCACACAAACAAACAAACAAAACAAAATACCAAACCAACCCACCACGGTGACCCGGCATACTCAAACAGTGGTCAGCACAGGTTATGTATGCTCTAACAGGACCTACATACCCAAAGAAAAATACATCCCCTTTCATAAAACCTAAAACCTGCTGACCTGATGCAGGCAGCAATTCAGGAACACGGTCTCAAGTTTCAGAAGAGCCGTCAGCAATGAGTGGCACCTGGGAATCCAAACCAGACCAAGAAGCCATAGTGTCTTGTGTGTCAATGAATGCTATCAGTTGGCAATGGACGATCTCCCAAGGAGGGAGGATGACAATTTGGCTTGCTCACTAAAAATCAAGATGACTGGGCTTTACTAGAAGGCATTCTCAATTACTTCACTTCCATTTAATTCTTTTGTGGACAGAATTTTATTTTCTCAGAATTTCTATAATTTCCTGAGAACTTTTTTTCCTCGCAGATGCTCACCCTACTTTTGTGAAGAACACACAGCACATTAAAATCTGACCATAAATAATCTGGACATTAAAGATGTACAAGCACAATCCTTCTGTCTGTTGAACTGTAGGATTTATCATGACTGATTACATCGTCAGGCAACTCACCTCCTTTGCTATTCATTTTCTACACACCATAAAGAGGAAATTCTGACTCATCATGTATATAGCTACACAGAAAAGCTACCACATTACCATGCAAACTTACAAGTTGCACATGTGAATGCTTTTGCCCAAAATAACTGAGAAGTAGCTTAGTAATGGGGTGACTTTAAATTACCTCCTTTTGGATGAAGCATATTTCACTTCACTTCATATCAGCATAAATTATTCATGTTGCCATAACCTTACTGTCTCACATCTCTGTGTCTCCCAGAAGAAACTATATTAACAAATGACATGCAGAACAAATACCAAGAAAATGGAGGCTTCTGTAGAGCAAACAGCCAGTAAATGGCTGCACCTCATCACTCTAAACTGGTGCCAAACACACACAACTCATCTTCTGAGCAGATACATACCACCACCACTACTCCTCGTATGGCATGAACAGGAGTCTTGTTATTCACAACATCCACAGAAACCTGGCAATACCTCTGTGCATATTTATAAAAAGATAATATGGGTATCCAAGAGTTCTTACCACTGTCTGCAACTCACACCACAGCTCTGTTATCTCTGCAATGGTATGAGGTATCTTCACTTCCCTAACCTTCTATTAGTGCTTGTGCACCTGGGTTGGTGATAACTATTCCAGGGTCACTGTGATGAGCAGGGATCTAACTGTATTGAGAGTCTTTGCCAACTGCATAACCACTAAACCCAGCTTGAGACAGAGGACAAGACCAAACAGCTAGAGGAAGGAGGAACTGTTCCTTTCAGTGGTGGCAGGGACACATGACAATGTCAGAACTACACACTTAGATCACAGGAACCTAAATTCTCAGTTAGGATTTCCTAGAAACCTTGTCTTTTATTTTAGCAAGTATGCTGGGTTTGGCAGGAATAGAGTTAATTTTCTTCATAGTAGGTAGAATGGGGCTATGTACTGGATGTGTGCTGGAAACAGCATTGATAACACAGGGATGTTTCTGTTACTGCTGAGCAGAGCTTCCACAAAGACAAAGCCTTTTCTGCTTCTCACACCGCTCTGCCAGTAAGACGGATGGGGATGCACAAGAAGTTGGGAAGGGAAACAGCCAGGACAGCTGACCCCAACTGATCAAAGGGATATTGCATATCACACAATGTCATACCTGCACATAAAGCTGGGGGAAGAAGAGGGAAGGCGGGGGGAGGTAACGTTCAGAGTTACAGCATTTGTCTTCCTGTGTAACCATTACAACATGACAGAGCCCTGCTTTCCTGGAGATGGCAAACTCCTGCCTGTCCATAGGATGTCTTTATCTCAACCCACATGTTTTGATACTTTTAACCTTCCAATTCTCTCTTCCCATCTCATTAGGGAAGAATGAGCAAGCAGCTGTGTGGTGCTTAGTTGACAGCTGGGATTAAAATATGAGCAGGCTATAGATACTTTATATTCTCCCAATAGCCAGCTACCTAAAGCTCTGAGACTTTGCTATCACCTTGGTGGAGCTCAACATAAAGAATGACAGGAAAGACTGCTTGAGATGCACAAACCAGACATTTGCACACTGCAGTCCCATCAGAGGCCCCAGTCAGGGAACTGCAGCAGCAGCGTATATGCCAGCATGCAGACAATACAGAGTTCAACACAAAGCATGGTGACCTGGCAGCCTCACTCAAAAGCATAGGACAACTTGGCAGCAGCAGTAGCTTCCTAAATTACTTCCCAACTAATAAATTCACTGAGGAGATAAGAAGCCTGTACCAAATGCCCTGTTCCACACAGAAGTGTTCAATCCCACGTCACAACTCAAATAGGATGCCCTCTTATCAGCAAGGTTGAGACAGAGACTCTCTACTTCCTGCTGAAAGTTTACCAATGCCCAGAAAGGAACATAAAAGTCTTACTCCACCAACATCTTATGTAGAAAGGAGATGCTGGGTGGAACCAAAAACTACTGTGGGAAACAAAGACCCAAACCAAAGACAACCTGTTCCCAAAGGAATGCCCCTGCCACGGTGCTACAGACACAGCACAGAGCATGACTATCCTGGCCCTGGGGAGGGAGCTCACATTCCTCTCTCTACACAGTGGTAGGATCAGGCAGAGGATGGAAGCAAGCCTGGCCCATCTTCAGGTTCAAGTCTCCCTTGTGAGACACCAGCTGCAGGCTTGAAACTGGGCTTACCACTTGCCAGGCAAGTGCTCTGTCCTCCAGGTGCACAGCTCTGAAGGTACCACTGGTCCTCTGCAACAGGCCTGTGAAACCACACTTGACTTTTTTGCTCACCACACCGCTCAGAAGTCTGAAAGAGATGTAGAAGCATTAAGGGCTGCAGTGGGCTGTGACCCAACAATTTGGGAACTGCTGGTGGTGTGGGCTATAAGCATGGAGGTAGGCATCACCACAGGCACTGCTTTCATCTCCTTGGACTGTGTCTTCCAGGTGTAGAATACAGCTCAGGTAGGACTTATCTTAGTGTGCTGCAGTGAGGACCAGAAGTACAGGTGAGCTCAAAGGCCTTTAATTCAAGGAAGATGACCTTCTGGATACAAAGCTTAGGCAAAAGCCCCAAAACACTGTGTTCAGCCAGGACATCTGCCCTGCCAGTCACGTTACCAGAACTTTACATAATCAAGCAAAAACTTTTAGAAAAGAAGGCAGGCGCCTGTAAGTTCTCCAGTAACAAAACTGGAAGACTTCAGATGCCAAAAACGTAACAGGGAAACCTACTGAAAGCTATCAGACTAAATTGTGCTTTAAAGATGGATACAAATGTGAGGAAAGTATTTAAGGGAGGTGCCCAGTCGTCGTGGAGCAGAGACCCGAAAGCCCACCTGGGCTTTCCGGTCTCTGCTCCACGACGACTGGGCACCTCCCTTAAATACTTTGTGCCCCAAAGCAGCACCTTAACTGCTGGTCCACTCAAGGTTGCTCACGTCTCATTTCAGCTAGGACAACATAGGAACCGCTCTTGAGAAAGTGGTTCAGCAATTAGACTCTCTCTCTCGGAGGGTGGTTCAAACAGATTTTGAAACGCCTGCCCGTGATCCCTTTAGGACACTGCGTTTTTGCACTAGAAGTGGGCCGCACTGGCAGATTTTTTTCTCATCCTACTAACAATACCCCTGATTTAAACCCAGCACGCTTCAGGAGTTCATTAGGAGGCTTCTCTTACTTTCCTGCATTATATAACTGCTTCATTGAAAACCCTTACAAACAAAACTGAACTTTGTAGTCATCCAGAAAGTATATCCCTAGGCAACAGGCAAATAAATTCCAAGTAACAGTCACCATAAAGTACATAGAGTAGACAGACAGACACATAGTCCACTCTACCACATGAATCACTGTACAGGAATGAGTACACTTGCCTTATTTCCTACCATACACAGTATTTCTGTTAAGATGTACGTTGAGCTTGGCACCACTTTTTATACAGCAACAAAAGCATAAAACCACACAAGTAATCTAGCGGATCCCCTGTGTAAAACACTTGAAACCTTTGCCTAAATGAATCCAGCCTCCCACTGGTATCAATGAAAAGTTATCGGGAAGGAAAACAGAGCATCCAAGAAACCAGCGCAACTTGCTCCAGTGACTCTACTGATCTTCAAACCAAACGCTTAACTCCATTTCTACAGAAAGGCCAATATTAAATGCTTTTAAAAATATCAAAGCATGACTGGACAGAGATATCTATCCAATGTCTGTAAATGCATTTCACTGTGGGCTTAGCCTGTACAGAATGAGATATCCTAAGTTTCATCAAGAAACGTGTAAAGTGTAGCAAGAGAGACACTTTGGGGTCAATTTTCACAACACTGGGAGGACCTAAACCTATTAATAAATTTGTACAGTACACAAAGAAATTGTAGATCAGTGTTATGCAACACAAACGTAATGGGTTTCTGAAGAAGAGAAAAATTAAGCAAAGATCCTTGTCAAAAGAGAAACAAGGACAACGGAGGGCAGAAAGTCAGTTTTGGAGATTCCTAAACATAAGAATGTACAGCACATCATACCACGAGTGAAAGACAAATTACTACAAAAACCTTTCTGGGTGTTTTTTTTCTAAGATTCCCCTTAGTCTCTGGGCACAAAAACCAGCCTATACAAAACCCCAAGGCCCTAAAAGTGACATTTTTCTTACGCTTATTAGTGTTGGAAGTATATTCAGAAGTGTCACAAAAACTAACCAGAAATCTCTTAGGCAAGGTCAAAGCTTAGCATTATTCATCCCTAAGTACTTTGTTTGGAGACTCACATGAACTTTATCAAGACATTAAAACAGAACCTGTGGCCTTTTCTATACTTTAAAAAACTCTAGTAAGTTTTGCTGAAGTTTGACAGTAGAGAAGACAGGATGCCAAGAACACAAGCTGATGCAAAAGCTTCTGTTACATTCTCAGAATAGTTTTCTGTTTCTTCTGTCATCTTTAAAGAAAGAAGCA
Source organism: Nycticryphes semicollaris (assembly GCA_013400055.1). NCBI lineage: Eukaryota > Metazoa > Chordata > Aves > Charadriiformes > Rostratulidae > Nycticryphes > Nycticryphes semicollaris. The sequence continues at coordinate 185,759 of VXBJ01003125.1, read as the reverse complement.
AGTGCTGCCAACAGAAATCTTACAGGGACTGGTGTTTTTAGCATGACGTCCTGTAATACAGTGTATTTTATAAGACTTCAAATATATTCTGCAAAGTCTGAACAGACTTCACAGAAACCAGAACATGGATTACTTAGAGTATCTTCAATTATCAAAATTAATTTCATGTACTTGTTATAAACTTATTATTAGAATGAAATAAGTAAGAAAAAGTTGTTATTCAATATCAGAAGCTGCAATGCATATGCCACAAGACCTTGGACTCACATGGAGACTTACACTGACAAATAAATAATGTAATTGTGTAATATACTGCATATATTATCCTCTAAGCTACTCAGATAAAGTCTAATTACAGCTTATCGAACTAACCTTTAGGAGTGTGGAAAATACGTGGAGTTATATTACCTTCAGACATCTCATTCATGTCTCAGGTGAATACAAGCTCAGGAGGAGTTTGTACACCTTAATTTTATGTGTTTCCGCACAACATGAAGGGAAGTTATTCCCAGTCATTTGACTCTCCCTAATAATAACTTGTCTCCAGCTCCAAATCTTAGCAAGGTCCGTAGAGAGCCCAAATTAGATTATTTCACCGGGAATACTAGAGACCACTCGGGAAGCAGCAGAGAGAAATTTACTGGGGCAACAAACACGGGCAAATTTCTGTGCCAGGCCCTTACACACAGAGACAGACACCGGGCACCGGCCCAGTCCGAGTTTCCCGGGAGTGTGCGGCAGCCGCCCAGGTGAGCGGCAGGCAGCAGACCTCAGCCCCGTAGGCACCGGCCAGCCCTGCCTCCCCCCGGTCCTGGCGGGCAGAGCCGGCTGAGGGGAACCACGCACCGAGCACATAACGCCCGAGAACCGGCACAGGCCACGGTCGAGCCCGGAGCGGCCCGGCCCCGGTCCCGGCCCCATCCTCATCCCGGGGCCGCCGCCCGCCCCAGCTGCCTCGGCGACCGCCCCGGCGCTCCCCGCGGTGCGGCGAGGGCCGCCTTCTTACCGGCACAGCTCGGCGAAGGCCTGGAAATTCAGCTTCCTGATCTTTTTCTCGCTCAGCCAGTAGCCCACCCGCTTCCCCTTCAGGAAGGTCTGCATGGTGCCGGCCCGGAGAGGCGGCAGCCGCCCCGCGAGGATGGGGGGGGATCAGCCCGGGGCGGCGGGGGCACTCCGGCTACCTCTCGCTCTCGGCGCCTGCGAAGCAACGGCTTTAAGAAGAGAAAGGAAAATTAGTCGGTTCCC
>VXBJ01003125.1:158966-184237 GCA_013400055.1 Nycticryphes semicollaris | reverse complement strand
GACAGTGGCTCTTTTTCGTGCTGCCCCGGCTGGCGGAGCGCTGCGCCATCCTGGACCCTGCCCCGGCGAGGGTAACGGGATGGGTCTGGGGCGGATCCGCGGCTCCCGGCTGCCCCCCGGCCCGGTTCGCTGTGCTGCTGGGGAGGGGGGGACGGACCCCGCCGGGGCATCGGGGCCAGAGGCATCCAGTGCGCTCTGGGAGTGGGGCCCATCGACGAGCCATGAAATTGTGGTTTCTAAAGAATAGTTTTATACAGCTACTGGTATTGCCTATTACAGCTACTAAACGTGGTTATTCGGTATAAAGGTGTACGTCTCTCACAGAAAAAGTACTCCAGGGCATGTGCAAAAAAANAGTCCGGGGATAGTAAAAAAAAAAAAAAAAAAAAACAAAAAACAAACCAAAACGTATCATGCTTCTTCCAGCATTTGGCAAGTATCTGAAAGGATTTAACAGAAGTTTTGGGAACCGCTATTTCTTATTTAATGGGTTTTCTTTTGCAGGAGGCAGGAGAGGGCAGGCAATCTCCAGTATGAGATGGCATTCTGATTTTGGGGTTGTGCATTCCTAAATACTAAGGCAGCCGGTCTGTGCTTAGTTTCAGAGGAAGAACATTTCAGTCTGAATTACTGTGATATCTCACAGCACAATTTTCCCATTTTTGTTTCTCCTTTTCAGCTGAAATTGAGTATCATCCAGCCTGAACGTTTGTCTCTGTTTCTTTGGGAATGGAAAGCACGGCTTCTATAATAATGGTGCCTTTCACAGAGTGGCTGGCAGTACCTACGATCCTGAACTGAGATGCTGAGGATGCTCCCGCGGCGATGCTTTCTGTGAAGCCGGCTTGGAGCCTGGTACAGCTGAAACTGCTCCACAGGTTCTGCTGACTCACGGGGCCACAACAAACGCGGGTTCATAACCTCAGTGGAGTATCAGAAAAGTGGCAGAAGGATCCATCCAAAGGAAAGAAGGGGGAAAGCCTTAAGAAATACCAAGGGGATCATTGACCTAGGGAGGAGGTAGAGACCGTTTTACATTCCTGCTGTTATTTACGTGAACAGTGAAGTCACCCTAAACCAAGCACGTAGCAGAAAGCAATCCAGGAGTGGCATCACTTGCAAATGGCTCATACCAATGTTTTGGGGTTATTTTGGAAAACATATATCATAGAATGGTTTGGGTTGGAAGGGACCTTCTACCATGGGCAGGGATACCTCCCACTAGAGCAGGTTGCTCAAAGCCCCATCCAGCCTGGCCTCGAACACCTCCAGGGATGGGGCAGCCACAACTTCTCTGGGCAACCTGTTCCAGCGTCTCACCACCCTCACAGTAAATAATTTCCTCCTAATATCTAATCTAAATCTCCCCTCTTTCAATTTGAAACCATTACCCCTTGTCCTACCACTCCGCTCCCTGATAAAGAGTTCCTCCCCACCTCTCCTGTAGGGACTGGAAGGGGCTATAAGGTCTCTCCGGAGCTTTATTATACACAGTATAATAGCCCTTTTTCTCTATTTGTGGTGGCTTTGAGGAATAAGTAGGTTTATTTTTCTCCTTCATCTTATTCTTTTTTGCCACTGGTATATTATAACCTTTATTTTTCAGAGCACTTTTTAGCTCAATAGCATTCACACATTTTTGCATAGTTCATTAATTAATGTAATTAGAATCAGTAAATGTTTGGGGGTTTTTTAATAGCATGATTGCTGCTGCAGAATGTTTCACTGATTTTTAAATATTTTAGGGAAGTGTCGTAACTTCAGGAAAATGTGTAACTTTAAAAAGTCCAAATACATGACTTTATCAACCACTACCAGAAGTAAGTAAGAATCCTGAAACAAACTGATTTGGGTTTCCTGTTTCAAAGTGTTTAATTTTGCTAATATCAGTGCTTTATTTCAGCACTGGTATTTATTTCATTTCAATGGGCTTATTTGAGACTTTATTAAAATTTGCATGAGTATGTTAAGCTCAAAATTCATATTTGTATCAGAATAGAATATGAATGTATGAAACATGACATTATTGAAGCCACCTTCCTAAATGATTTCTTTCTGAATGTTTTTTCTTTAAGAAATGTCACTGTTTCAGACCAATCTAAAACACAGTCTGCAGAGACAGAAAGATTTATGAACCTCTTTCCAGATACAGGAGAGCAGGTTTTCAGAGGTGTTGAACATTCTTGGCTCCTGTAGAAATGCAGCACAGGAGCTACAAAGGAAGAATGTGTTTTGCTCCAATATAGGCAAATGTGAGTGACGTGTGTCTTAGGAAAGAGAAAGCTGGTAAATGCCTTCATCTCATTCGTTTTTGTGAATCTTAGCCCTTGAACAATTTCAGATGTGGGAAATACATCCCATCTGGTGTGCCACTGTACTGCATTTTGCTGCCCAGTGTTGCTAAATAAATGACAATCCTCTGTTTACAGTGCAGAGCCAGTTCAGGCAATGCCAAACCTGTGACCATGCAGAGCCCCAGGGTAATGTTTACCCAATATCTGCTCAGGAGCAAGTTGACTACTCCTGTGACTTTCTGTGGCCCAGTGCTGCAAGCTGCAACTCATGTGCTGCTTCATGCTAATTAAAGGGGTGAGGGTTGATTAAGATCTTGAGCCCTCTGGCGATGAGAACTATCTTCTTCTTCATCTTAGCTTCAGCTACAGGTCAAAGCAGGTTTCCCTTGTTTAGCTGGAACCTCTCACACCTTGTCTTCTAACCCTTTCAACAAATACAGGGGCTCAGACAAGGTCTGGACACTTGCGACATGGCACAAGGTAGTGAAATTCCATGGAAGTTAATTTTGGAATAAGATGAGGCATCTCCATTCATTTTATTAGCTATTGAAGTATATTTTCTTAATGAGTGATTAAGAGCAATTTCATCAGCACCAAGCAAAAGTCATGACTGGATCTTTTGCGAGGAGTGGAAAGAAGAGGATTAAGTAATTTTTACTGCCTGTAGCTTAAGTTTTTCATATTTTATTTTTTATTACTACAGGACAGATGTTACTCCACCGCAGAGAGGCAGGAGGAAGGGCCAAGCCTTCCATATCCGCTGCTGGAATGAGGCTGTAGGTGGGAGGGAGCACAAAAAAACCCCCTACGCTACAGCTTCTTCTTGACTTTGAGAGACTCGGATCCCTGGTGCTGCACAGCTTGTGTTGCCATCTGGCTGCTACAGAGAAAGGCATGAGAAGCATGATGGGCTACCATTTACCTGAGGTCTCTGCTGTATCTACAACTAACTCAGTACTGCAACATCTATAAAAAGTCCAGCAATGACTCCTTTAAGTCATTCATTAAGAGAATATGTGTGAGTGAAGCGGAGCTTCTCCAGTTTGTAGTTGGTTTTTTGCCTAAAATATATTACAATCTCAGCTACGGTCTGGAAACTTCCAAATGTAGTCTGGACCATCAGCTTTTAAATGACAAACCAGTGAAGGTTCGTACCCAGGGGTGAAAGCTCATTTCTGATTTTTGTGTCCAAAATCACAAAGGCTAACTCTGGGCAAGGGACACACTTCAGCCAGCGGCTGCGGAGCTCCTGTAGTGGTTCACGGGAGCGGGCCCATCTAGTGGCAGCTTCAGCCCAACTCCGTTTCCTTGGAATGAGTTGTTGCCCGTAGAGACTGCACTGGAGGATTGGCCTCACTAGCTGGAAATCAAACTGTCATTTTACAGTCAAATAAATGAGGCATTGCTGTTCAGAAAAGCAGTGCCTCTAAAAACTGCCACTTGTTCTCACCTCCTGCCATGCCCTCCTTTACAGCAACCCAACTGCTCCTATGGCTGTGTGTGAACAGGATTAGGGAGCTAGGAACTGAGCTGGACTAAAACTCAGGAACTTTTAGTCTTAATCCAAACCAATTCCCCAGTCTGGATTGCCATCCTTCTTCTACTTGTTTATAGTGACTCAAGGCAGAAGGCAGCGAAGAGGCTGGAAGGAGAAGGCCAGGTAGGGAAAGCACCGACCGGCCTCTTTAGTGACAATCCCATTTTACAGCAGCAGTAGAGGACCGTGACAGCGTGATGTTCACCCATGTAACTACTCCCTTACTCACCTAACAACCTACGCAGTTCATACTGCAGTACTTTGATTTTATGAAGACAGGAAGGATGAGTGAAGACTGGCTGAGACTGAATACTCTCAGTATTTCTGAGATCTTGCAGAGAGCAGAAGGAGGAATTCAGCCAGAAGGGCTCAAAAACCTTACGAAAGAGGGTAACACTGATGCCTGGCAGGTGACCAGATCTATGTGGGCCAATGCAGTGCCCTTCAGGGACTCCTGAGCTAACGTTCCCCAGCCCTGGGGGAGCACTGCTTAGACTGCTGCCTGTTACACTGGTAGCACAGCAAACTCTTACGTTCCCGTTGTAAAAACAGGGTAACTGCAGGGTTTTTTGAAACTGCAAAGAAACCACCATTATGAGAAGGTATGTTTTAATTTATGTACAGCTCAAAAGCTTAGCTGTGCTGAGCTCTGATGAACGCACATGCTGCAGCAAAGTAAAAAAGTGTCTGGCTGCCAAGCGTACTTGGTTGGCGTGTAGCACTTCGGGTGCAGGCTCCGTATGAGCTCATAAGCCAAGGAAAGCAGATCATCAGTGAACAAAGAATTTAAAACCACAAAAAACACGCAGCCAAGATGCAAAAGATGGAGAAGTCCTGTGCCAGTATAATTATCTCAGTAGGAGCAGATTTTTTTTAAACTGAATTACATCTGTTAGTCAAATCCCAAGCGTGGACACAGACTACGCTGCCATACGCCGCTGTAGCTCTCTTGCCTTCTATTATGGGAATAAGCTACATGGAAATAATGCTGATGCAAACTCTTTCATTACAGACACAGGGAGAGATTTACTTACCCGATGGCTTCAGCAGAGTTACAATCATTCAAACTACGTGTGCGAGTAAGTCCTGCAAGACTGTTCCCTGAAGAATTTCCCTGACAATGCATTAGTTTTGGATTGAGGTTTGGATAAGGATTAGGCTGAGCTGAGGTTTGCTCTACCTGCAGTTTCATTCTAACAGAGTTCCTCGGGTTAGAGGTGTGGGGTTTTTTAATCAGGTAGTTTTAAGTACCTGTGAGAATTCTGGGAGCTTGCTCCCACCAAAATGAGACATCTTTTCACAAAATAAAAACAAAAAAAATTAAAAATGTATTGTTAGAATTTATTATTTTTTTTTTTTAAATAAAATAATTTTAAAATGATGAATGTAAATAAGGCTGGCACAGACATGTAACTCTTACAGTGACCTGGACATACATGATTCCTACCACTATTATCCCATATTTTGCTGGCTTACTTCTGTCTTTGTCTCTTGTGTTAAGGACACATTGTTCCAGATGACCTAAAGCACATGTCCTCATTCCGGTGGTCTTCCACTTCCATGAGTTGTTTGTGGCTACAGCTGAAGCTTTTTAAACTGCTAAAACTGAGAACACAGGAAAGATAAAAGTCCTATGTGGCCCACAGTGCCACACCATCACTTGCACTTTCTTCTCATGCTTATGCCTCCAAAGACTGAGGACCCTCTTCCTGTTTTGTTTAAACGCTTCCTTAGAGTTCACTAAAAGTTCACAGGCCACAAGTCTCAGAAAACCATTGTGATTTCTGATTCTGCATGGTCACGTCAGGAGACACTGCCTTTTTTGCTGTCTGGAAAGGGCAGCAATTTTCAGTTCTTCAGAAGCCATCACAATATGTAGACATCTGAGTGCAAAAAGTATAGATGCAGAGAAGCATTTCCAAAGCCCATGACAGCACTACTCCAAAGCAAACTAACTAGCATATTAAAGAAAAAAAAAACCCAAAAAACCCCAAACCAATCCATGTGATAGAATCTCCAACATATGAACATGTTCTAGAAGGACAGACCTTGTTTTTGCCTGTGACGCACTCCCAGTGTGAACTCATGCTTCATCAGCAAGGGTTAGAAATGGTTTCTGAAACAATCTGGATCCTAAACAAAATAAGCTTTTCCTGGAAAGTCAAGAGTTCTTTAGGATATGCCACAGCTGTACTGAAATTAACTAAAGATGCTACCAGGAGATCATGTAGAGAGACAGCTGGGAAAGCCCTGCTATGAGCTAGGTGCTGTTCCTTTTGTGCTTGCAACTTTTTCATACTTAGGAATCAGCACTGCACTGACTTGACTCCTACTTAGCACTGTACTGGAGGGAGGAACAGTACTTGTCTTGCTCTACCAGTCATCCTCATCCTTGGCTTTTTCCCACTTAGAGCACATTTTGAAACGTTACCCAATCTCACTACTTAATGCCAAAAGAAGCTTTTTTTTCTTGCTAAAATACCAATCTCATACCCAAAGGGTAAATTATGCGCATACATCTCCTCCACATTACCAACATTCTCTGTTCTGTAACATCCCGTTTCTACCTCCTACTACATGCAGCTCTTCTGAAGGGAGAGGAAGGTCTTGTGGAGAAAAAATGGAAATTCAAAAGACAAGCAAGTTACAGAAAATAGAAGGTAATCAGCTGTACCATTAAAAAGGAGAAAAACAAAACCAAACCCAACAAAATAAGCTGGAATAATCAGCTGGAAATAGACAGCAGTTATAACCAACCACAATCTGGTTATAACTGAGAGCTTTTAATAGATGCTCAGGCTTGTTAAGTGAGATACACAGCTCATTTAAGATCACAAACTTTCAGACATTTTAAGTTGCCTAGATCCTGTAAGACACTTGCAGTTGCATGGATGATAAATTCCGTTCATATGTTTCTGTTGTGCTACCGTGCTATTAAAATTATTATCTCACATACTCAGTGCTTGTCAGTCTGTAAATAAAACCTAGGCACCGAGAACATCAGAACGTGGAACAGGCTGTAATGCCAGAGCGGTTTTATGGAGCTGCCTGGACTGGTGCTGCTTCCCAACCATGTTTTCTGACAGCTCAAGGGATGCTTCCCCAGGCAGGATCACTGCAAATATTCCTAGTGGTTCTGTGCATCTCTGAACAGGCCAGTGCTGCGCCTCATGTTAATATACCTCCCCTACAAGAGCAGCCTTTAGACTTGAACATATAATTCCTGTGCTGCCTTTGGGGATTTTCCCTTCTCTCAAGAGCTTCCTGGGGAAAATAAGGGCTGTTGGCGGCTGAACCAATGAGGCCTGCTTGCCCTGTGCCGCCGTTTTCTAGTGTGACCTCTTGAAGAAAGCTTTTTGCATGGATGGAAAGTTTGTAATAAGCCGTGCCTATGAAGGTTCCCACTGGTTGGTAAGGGCTGAGCTCACAATGCACCTTTTCCCTCCATCAGGACGCAACTTCCGTTACCTGAGCATGAACTGCCCCAACACACACAGGAGTTCAATGTCTTAAAGAGGTCTATCCTTCTGTGCAAAATTGTTTTGAAATTGTGTAACAAACCCTGGTACAAGCACGCTCCCTCTTCTATGTATTTATTTATTTGGGAAAACAATCTAAACAATCTGATGGGGTGGCAGGTTAGAAGAATGCCCTTCTTTAACCCTCAGCACTTCATAGTGGTTATTTCTGCACTGTTTACACCAAGCCTATGAAGTGGGATTCTTCATGGAGGCCTGAAACAGAGAGGGAAAGAAACACCCTAAAAGAGAGGAAAGAACTCATGCCACCATTTATACAGAGGAGGCTTAAGACATGCCAAGGAGCTGTCATAAAAGTGTTTCAACCACTAGGCAAACAAGAGGCCTTGTGGCAAAGGGTACCAGACGTGGTGCTGAGGCACGCAAAGAGTACAGTTGGTTTGTGTTCACGTTCAATGTTCGAGCTAAAACCTGCCTTGTACCTCTCCTTTGGTACTGTCAGATGAATAATGGCTTTGTATTGCTTGCAAGTTGCATTCTTGATAAGAAATTCAGTTGAGCAGAATCCTCCCTAACAGCATAATATTCCTAATAACATAAATTAATAAATGCACATGCCTTTTATCTCATGGGGCTTATTTAAATTATCATTGTTCACAGGATAACATAGCTTCCTGCCCCAAATCGTGCTCTGCAACCATGGATCCCTGACGAACAGGAAATTTTAGAACAGTCTGGCACCTTGTCTGTCAAAAGTCAAAATAACTTGAAATTCTTTCCTGGAGTCATTTTACAGGTACTTGGACTACAGTGTTCTCTCTAGAAAGGGGTTTCATAAAGCAGAGAAGTACAAGTCAGCCCAGTTGTCTTGAGGGTAAAACTGATGGTGGTTTCAGGTGAAAGTCTGGCTGCTCTGCAGTAAAGCAAGAAGCTGCCAGAGGGATTGACCACAATTGGTAGGACGTCTTCTGAAAGTGATGAGGCCTGGATTGGGGTCGGGGAGAATGAGACGTAACAGACATGTGGGTCTTATTAGTACCTCCTGCTTATATTTGATCGATTAGCAATTTACATATTACACCCTCAAGTTATACCTGGTATGCTCAGGGGAAGGGTCTTCACATAGACAAGGGTCTTCTTGACCTATGAGCTTGATTTTTAGTAGTGTGCTGAAGGTAGTTCAGTTTAGGATACTAAGAATTTTCACTTTCCTGCCAAGTTGGCTAAACTTCTCAAAACATGTAGATTAGTACCATCCTCAAGGTCCTCATGCTCAAAGTGCCTCCTCTAAAATGATATGTTACTTGCCTCCCTTGATTAGGAGTTCATTAACTCGCGCTTGATAAATTCAAGGATAGAATCTTCATCACTCCTGAGAATAGAAGTAAAGCCTTCCAACACTAGTTTCTAGTATTTCAAGGCCATGCTTTGGAGGCACTAATATTATAATGATGTTGTAAAATGTAAAAAAAATAAAAAAAAAATAAAAAATCAGGCAGAGAGTTCTGATGGAGGTGCTTGATTTGTGGAAACCACCGGGCAGCCAGCCTTGAGTGCAACTCTGAAATAAATCATCAGTGCCTCATCCTGGTGTGTGAGATTGGCTACTGCACACTGGGTAACGGATCTGACTCTTCAGAACAACAGACTGCGTGACATTTTGAGGCAGCTGTCACTCTTAAAAGGCCCAACAGAATCCTCTCCATTGTTAACAAGCAAAACCTAAATTGTGAGGTTCAAGAATGAGCAAAGAATATGTAGAACAGTTCTGAAAATAAAATCACATGAGATTATGGTTGACAGACAAACCAGTGTGCAAAATCTTCAAGTAATGAAATGTTATGAAGTGCCTAAATACCAGGTGATTTAAGTATTCTAGAAAATGAGAAATAATAAAGCCTTTAAGAACAGAATGAGTTTAAGTGATAGAAAAAGGAAGATACTGGTATTACTGTAGGAAAGTGGGAGTTCTGTTTTTTTTATAATGTATGCAAACATTTCTGTGACTAAGAACATATCAACCCTCACACAATATGAATGGATGTCTTACACGTATGCCTCTTGCAGAGTATTTTAGAAGCTGGTACCTGTGCACTAATTCCTAAACTCTAACAGGACACAGGGAAGAGGTTCCTAAAAGACAGACACACGTGTACACAAACACTTTATTTTTTTTAAATGACAGTTTAGATTCAGCAGATCTCACACTATATCCTACCATCCCCAAATATCCATCTTGATTTATGCAAAAAACCTGTGATCCTTTGAATGTGGGAAAAGGCCTGACCTGAACTGTGTTCTTTCAGTGTTTGTTTAGTAAAAGAAAGTTATGCCTCAGGAAAGTCTAAATATAGATATTCCCTGCTGCACACAGTTCACGGTCTAAGCAAGACAGGCACAGCCTGGGAACGGGGAATCTCAGAGAGATAATAAGTAAATCACTTTTAAGTTATTCTATGGTATTACTGACTTGTTTCACAAAGACACCACAGAAGAAAAGATAATTTGTGGTAATTTTTAAAAGAAAAAAAAAAAAAGCAAGAATGTCCCCACAACCGCCTCTCATGAGGACAGAGCTGTCACTTCCTCAGATGGTCAGATGTCTCTTGGAACATGTATATGGAGGGAAGAAGGAGGGGAAGTGCATATCTCAAATGAGTGACCTTCAGAGAGGATTTCTTTTTACTATTTTTTTCTGCAGATGGTTGAAAAGTACCTCTTAGGCCAGCTCACCAAAGCCAGCGCTGGTGGCCTGCAGACCTGCACGTTGTGAATCTGTTTTACTTTCCAACATGGGTGACGTTTCAGTTAACTTGTTTACATGAACAAACGTGTTGGCAGCAGCAAACACAGAACAGAATTAGAATAACTGTTCCATTCTGGCAGTATGAGCAGACTTTAGCTGAAATCACAGAAAGATGTATTTCTCAGAACTATATTGGCAGCTTTGGAAGTGATTTTTTGTTGTATATTATTTGTAGAAACTTAGATAAAAATCAATAAAATGTAATAAATAATGCTTTCGCTGAAATGCAGTTTATAACTGAAAACTATTTTGGCTCTGACCAAAATTCTTCAGGATAACTCTCTTTCCTTCCAGATCAGTACAATGCTGGGTCGTATTCCTGCAGCTGTGAGATCAATACCTGCATTGCTTCTGCATAAATTGTATTTGTCCTCTGTTTAAATAAACACCACGGAGAGAAATATTCAGTCACCAAACATCTGTGCTGGTATTCTTTCAGTATGTTTTGCCAGTTCTTGCTAAGCTTTGAAGCCACTTTTTAATTGGCTGAATACAGAAGGTAAAAGCAAAGATTTTATCTCCTTCCTGTCAGAATTATTTTGACCACAGACAATGTAAACACGAAGCCTATATTCAGTGGTAACTAATGAACAAAGAGCATCACTCTAATGAAGTCTCAAAGTTCAGCCTAAAATGCCAAGGCTGTTCCTCATAAAAGACTCAGTTCTATAGAGGCACTCTGGCAAAGGGCAATTGCATACAGTTCTACCTTTGGCAGATGTTTACTGGGGATGGTTGGGAGAATGATACAGTTATTCCATTTGTAAATATCAAAAAGTTTGTTGGGAAGACGGTAAATATTTCTAGAACTAAGAACAAAGTATGGCTGGTATTCAGAGAAGCCGGATAACATGATTGCCTGAAGCTTAACTCAGATGTGGCTGCTGCTAATAAACAAAGGCTAGAGCAGAATTCCGGGAGCAGAGAATTAAAGATCCAGGTAATTTAAGGTCCCAACATTTCAAATGATAAGAAGCAAGTCAAAGGAGGAAAAGATCACCATGGATTACGCACAGCTCACCTCTGCTTCATACGCTCAATGTAGTCAGAAGAAGCAAACGTAGTATTTCAATTCAAAATGAGAAGAAATAAAATACTAAAATGCCAACATACAGAAAAGAGTCTGACACACTCCCAAAATAGTGAATGCGCTACTCTCCATAAGAAAACAGATGCTTTCGATAGAGAAGTTGAAAGAAAGACAACAGTAAAGGTAAAATAACCATCCAAAGAAAAAGGGAATCAGAAGACCATAGCCTGACTTTCAGAAGAAACAAAAGTTATAAAATACAAAATAAGGATTCATAAGACATAAAATAAAGCATATGAAATTGAAGCTGAGAGAAAGTAATGTTTCTGACTTGTAAAAAACAGTAATAAAAACTGATCAAAACAAATCATTACACCCCAATATACTATGACATTCATTGCAACTACTTGTAATAAATAAAACTGCCAGAAGCTGCAAAAAGTACTGAGCATTCATTCACTCACTGATAAAAATCCACATGAGCACTATAAATGTTGTTCTGAGAAAAAAAACAAACCAAACTAAAGGCATTCTCTTTTCCCAATATGCCGTCTCAGTCTTTCAGGTGTGTTACTTAAGATTCACTGAAAAACCCTTCTCTTCTGTATCTCTATATCAACACAGCACTACCTCATCTTGTAACACATAGAGGAGTTTGCCCATCTAGAGTTGAGGGCAGATGGCATCTGAGGCTTGGGTTTCCATGTGTTTTCTTTATCCAATCAAAGCAGCGGTTCTTCAGTTTGCTCTTCTGTCCCTACCTTCTGAGTACAAGCAAGAGACAGAAGTGTAACAGGCTCCAAAGAGTCCTCCTTTCTAACAGTTGTCCTCTTGCTCCATAAAAGCCAGCAAGTGAGTATTTTCAAGGGGCTCTGTGCTTCATCCTTTACCCCCCACAAGTTTAGCCCTGCCCTAAAACTAGTCTAACCCTCTGGGTTTAAGGTTAGGTATGATCTTCATGGCACCAGCACATGGGTTCATGCTCTGTTCTCTTCCTTTATGCCAATTTCCCCCTTGGAATCCCAACACATATGGACTTCATAAGGCTCCCAGATCTCTAGCCAAGAGTTTGCCTTAGGGTTAGGATTAAGAAGGATAAAAACCAGGAACATAGTGTTCTTGGTGAACCAAAAATCAGTGTCCTACTAAATGGAAGGCAGATGCTTTCTTACAAGAAATGTTTCTGCAATTAGATTATTGGTTACTTGTCAGTACTTATTAACTCAAAGAACACATGGATATATGTTCTGTCCTTCAACTTCTGCCTTCTGTTCCAAAGCCCAGCTAATTTTGGTCAGGTAATTATCTCAGGTCTTCTACCTTTGCTTTTCTGTTTTGGCCAAAATATAAGCCTAGTGAAGACCCTCATTTAATACTAAGTTATGAAAATTTTGTTTGATGCAAAGTTTACAGTCAACCTTTCTGTTTTCCTATTGTCAACCATCATTTGTCCTATGTATTTGTCAGGACCCTGAGTACTCTAATAAGCCTCACCTGCCCCAAACCCAGGGGCTCGGGAGTCCCATTTAAACTGAGCCCTGAGACTTCAGTCCGTGCCTGAGTTATGGAGTATAGATCTCCACATCAGCCCTGAGTGTACCCAGCCATAGCTGTCTGAGTCTAAACTCATGGACTGACTTCCTAGCTTAACCTCAGTCTTTTCTTATCAGTATAGACCCGCCTGGCAATCACTTGGTTATGTCTGACCCTAGTTTTTCTTACTGGACCTGACCCTAACCTGTGGGCTGCCTTCCCAGCTTGACCTTGGATATGCCTCAGTGTTTGCCTGATGATCCAGACTCTTGGCTGAATTTGGTGTGCCCTGATTGCTCTGCTCAGGTACTGCAGGACCGGATTCTAGCAGTGAAGCTCTGCCCTATCAGCCGTGGCCCAAAGAAGTTACAAATCACTCTGGCTGGTGTCATGCCTTAGCTTTCAAAGGCAGCTTGTATTTGCTATAACAACTTGACCAATTTTTTAGAACTTTCTCTTCATAACCATAATTTCAGGCCTATGGTTAACACAGAAGAGAAGACCCATAAAACAAGCAGGTTAAATCATAAACCATCCTCCAACTCCAACCCTTTGGAGACAGACTTGTTAAGTAGGAATAAGCTGCACATTTCACACCCTTTTCTTCAGAATCTTAAGTGCAACCGTGGGCTTTATGCTTAGCCTATGTATCCACTGCCAAGCCATATATTCACACAGTCACATATTAATTCTGACTGAAACCCTTCTCTTTGACAGCTAGGTTGATATTTTAAAGGAAATAGGTTATGTGCAGTAGCTGTTCAATTTCCCATCATTGCCTCTAACCCCAACATAAGAAAATGCAATACAGCTATACTTGAGTAGAAGGTTTGTCAGCTGTACAAGCTGTGTTCACTTCTAGATAGACTGGAACCTCACCACCTCTAAGAAGGGAAAGAATGGCATTTAGTTGAGAGCAGTGTCCCAGGGATAATTAGTTGTATGCAGTTACTCATACCTACATCTTTCATCAGAATTACACTAATAGTTTATTTAAACTTCATGAAAGATGATGAAATCCTTATTCAACTGAAGTCAAGTGAAAAACTTCTGAACTAGGAGTCAAGGTTTCACCTGGCCTGCTACAGGCTGGCTTTACCTGTGGTGGTGTTGAGCACCATCTAGTGTCCTCACAGTGACCAAGGAGGTACACTTTGAGCCTTTAGTTGAATGAGCATCAAAGAAAAAAAAACCAAACCAAAAAACCAAACCAACCAACCAACCAAAACAAACAAAAAAGCAGCATGGCCTGAGGTGAAGTTGCTCTGTGCTGGGGAACCTATCTCTGACTTTTGTGGGCTCTCAACTGTTTTGTTTTTCTCCAGTGACATCTGCAGCACCATGCATTTAGTCATCAGCAGTTCTGAATATAACCCCAAACACAAGTTTCTAACATTTTTCATCCTCCTAACGCAGAAGGATAAGCCATCACAAATTTAATTTTGCAGCAGCTTTTATATACTGCCTCACAAGCACCTACTACATCCCCCAAGAAAAACAGCAGACAATCCTACATGTATGTGTTTGCACCCAAACAAAAAATGTTACTGCTTTCGCATCTTTAATTTCTTATTTGACATCCCTTTTGAAATTATTTTTTATCCTTCTTTTTAATTATAGCTGGATGTGTGTGAATTGTGGCCACTACTGCTTCTCCGTAATTCAGTGCTGACCACCAGTAAGTCAGTCATTCCCAACACTAACCGTGATAGTCAAGGTTTTGACAAATTAAATGTATTTGAAATCACATTGCTGGTAGTTGACTCAATTTGTGAAGCAATTCAGAGAGGTTACAACAGCTGCCAGCAGCAGTATGAGAAAACAATAGTTTTCTCATCACTCCAGGATATAATTTAGTAGTTTTCACTTTACATATAATGCTGTGCAGTTACTTTTTTTTTTTTTTTTAAGTAGCACAGGAAATAAACTTTAAACAGTTCCTGAATTCAGCCATATATTGAAACACCTTCTGCACAAGCAAACTTTCCAAATGTCATCATGATGCACCTCAATGAACTGCTAATATCTGACCAAATCAGATATTTTTTTTGGTCGATTTAGATGATCTTTTGGTTTCATTAAAGGCTTTTTCCCTGTACTCTATTTCCTAATAATTTCATTGAAAATAAATATGCCATTGATATACTTACATATCAAGCATACACGGTTTTTAAGTATGTTTATGTCAGTTGTTGGAAACTGTTACAAAACATACTACTCTCCACAGGGATTTCTCTCAACACATCACACCTAGCTAACGCAACCAACTTTTAAAACTCTTTTGAGTTTCTCCTCTCCTCAAGCGCGTGCGCAATTAAAACAAACGCATCCAAACGGGCAACGCGGGAAAAAGTGAGTGCTGCGCCGGTCCTGCCCATCGACGCACACCAGAGGCCTGTGCTATAGCTGGGCTGTCAGATCCCGGCCTCTTCACCATCACCGCATGAAGCGGCATTGGCACTCAGATGACGACGACGATGACGGCGGCGGCGGCGGCGGCGGCAGCTCAGTACCGGCAGCAAACTAAGGGTGAATAAGGGAGACGAGCAGTTACACAGGCCCGCCGCCATTTTGGGCGAGGCCAACGGCGCCACAGAGGGGCGCAAAACCGAGCCAAGATGGCCGCCGGCCAACCCGTCCCGCCCAGGATGCAGACGGGTTCGCACCGGAAGTAGTTTTCCCATGCCGGAAGCGCCGCGGTTCCGGAGCTGTGGCCGGGCGGCGATGGCGGCGGACCGGCAGCGGCGCGGCGGGCCGGAGGGGCCCTCCGCTTCCCGGCGCGGCGGCGAGGGCTGAGGGGAGCGGGCCGCCTGCCGCCGCCCTCCCTCTCCCTCCTTCTCCGCCGGAGGAAGGTAAGGGCCTGCTGGCGTTGTTTGCGGCGGACTGCTTCTCGCCCGGCGCGCCGGTGGAGCGCTGGATGGGGGCAGCTGAGCGCTGAGGGTGTCGGTGGCGGCCGGCTTGACCGGCCCGTTGCGGGAGAAGAGCCTGGGAGCACCCGCGAAATGGGGGTGAGCGGCTGTGGTAACCACCGCTGTTTTCTCCGAAAGCTGCACGTAAAAATTGTGTCTGGAAGCAGAAGACCAGAATGAGAAAACTCTTTAGCGTTATCTCTGCCTCTCTCAGTGTAACGTAGAGCTAAGGCTCCTCTTCTTGCTACTGCCGTCTAGCAAGGGCAGGAAAAAAAGCAACTAAGGTTCAGCTTCTTTTAAGAAGCAATTTTAATAGTGTTTGTGTTTTCAACATGTGCATTCTTTTTGAAGACTTATTTTCTCTGAAGGCCACTACTTGCTCGCCATCTCCAAAACGTGGGACTACTGGAAAAAATGGACAGTGACTTAGCTGTTGGGTAAACATGGACTCTGGAATTTAATTTTTTACCCAGTGGATTAACAACTTTTTACACAACTTTTTTTGTTTGCTACTGAAAGGATTAACTCTGTGTATTATAGGGAAGCATACTGTTAAGTTATGTAGAAGTATAAACTAAACAACAAACAGCTGTCACAGACATAAGTAATGGCATCCTCAGGTTTTTGCTGCCACGATGTGTTTGACTCCTTTAGCCACCATAAATGCAGCAGTGTGAGGACCAGAACAACTTCTGCGGGGTGACCCTGATCAGATTCTGTTGGGTGAGGATTGAGGAGATCCTTAACATACAGAAAACTGGGAAGCCTTTCAAGATTGCTAACCCAACAGATTAGCCTGGCCTCAGAAAGGGGGGGTTTCAAAAGGTGTAGTGATTTTCTTATCGATTATGGTGAACTCTCTGATCCTGACGCTACTAATTATTGTTCTGTATGCATAAAATGTCCTTAAGTAAGCATTTCACAGAATCACAGAATATCAGGGATTGGAAGGGACCTTGTAAGATCATCTAGTCCAATCCCCCTGCCAGAGCAGGAACACCTACATCAGGTCACATTTCTGCCTAGCATTTTTAAAGCCTGGTATATTTTCTTAAAACAGTACTGCACAAATTGATTTTATCACTCTTTTAAAAAAGGTAGGGAAGATTGAAACCCTAACAGTTTGAAAAAGCATATTTTTTTAAAAGAACTCTATCCAACCATAGTGAAGAGGTGTTTCTCCTATTTTGAGGGAAGGTGGTGAGGACTTCTTGGTATGAGTGGAGGTACTTCAGCTAGAGTGTGTGTGTGACTGGTTTGAAGAGTGTTTTAAGTCACCAGCACCCATACAGCCTGCCAGAGATTTTAAGCAGCTAAAATGGATCCCAGTAGTGTCTGTGGTGTTTCAGTAATTTGTGCTGCTTCTGAAAAGTGCCAGTTGACTGGTGTCTGGTTTGTTCTGCACTGAGTCAGTTACTAGTACTGGTGTTCAGCTCCTTTCCTCCAGAAGACATACTGCCACTGTTCATGCAGGCAGAGCAGCAATACAGTTAGGTGCAGGTAGTGCGCTTGTAATATCTTCAGGTGTGCAAATGTGTGTGTATTTACTTACATACCTTTAGTAGCATATTTTTATATGGTTTATAGGCAGGCACTCTGCTAGAGCTTAATAAAACTGGATGTTGCTGCATGGCAAACAAGCAGTGGTGCTCCTGTAACTGGCTGGCTAACAGCATGTTTGTCTTGCAGATGTCAAAGACCTTTATGAACTCCCCTTATTTATAGAAAGTCTTGTATTATCCCCACCCCGCACCTAGAGGCACTGAGGGCAGATGGGATAACTTACCTAATTCATGGTAATTTGATTGCTAGCAGGCCCTAAACTCACCAGAGCTATTGATACCATACCATAGCAGTATGATTTTCTGTGATGCGGAGAGAACTCAGATCTTCAGAAATGGATGCCTGTGCTGTTTTTACTAACGTATAATGAGAAGTTTTAAGAAGTTACCTTATGATAATTTCTGCATCCATGTCCCTTCTTTCTCTCAGCTGTACTGAATGTATGCTGTTGCCTTTTGTTCCAGGTGCAGAGCATGGAGAATGATGAACTTCCGCCAGAGGATGGGATGGATTGGTGTGGGGTTGTACTTGTTAGCAAGTGCTGCAGCTTTTTATTATGTCTTTGAAATCAATGAGACTTACAACAAACTAGCACTGGAGCACATTCAGCAACACCCCAAGGAACCACAGGAAGGAACCACATGGATGCACTCCTTAAAAGTACGACTGCTATCCTTGCCTTTTTGGCTGTGGACTATAATATTTTTAATACCTTACTTACAGATGTTCTTGTTCCTCTATTCTTGTACAAGAGCTGACCCCAAAACTGTTGGGTATTGCATCATTCCTATCTGCTTGGCTGTTATTTGCAATCGTCATCAAACATTTGTGAAGGCCTCTAATCAGATTAGTAGATTACAACTGATTGACACTTAGCTCAGTTTCTAGTTTCCTTAGCTGTTTTGAAGCAATTGCGTATGCCTGATCTAATCACAAGACTGAAGTTCTGAGTGAAGGTTGGAGAGAGCCTTTTCTTTCAAACTGTTGAGCAATGAAGAGAGTGACTGTTTTCTATTTAAAAAAAAAAAAAAAGTAACTGCAAAGGTTTTTAAATATGGGTCTATCAGAATGGCCAGACTGGGGGAGCCCTACGTGACACCTGATGGAAGTATTCCTCATTTTGCCTTAATGATGCAAAATTGCAACACTCCATCTGAATCGTCTGGTGGGGAAATAAGTTTCTGGTCCATGACTTTACTCCTCTGCACGAAAAAGTGATTTCCTTTGTTTTCCCTTGGAGTAAAATCAATTAAAAGATACTTCTTTTGTGGTAAATGTAAAAGGATAACAAAAAAATCAGACCATGATCATAAAAGCTGCACTTAACACAATTCTCTTCTTTTTCTTTTTATTTAAAGTAATCAATATCTACATCAGTGGTGGTTTTTAATGATTTTTTTAAAATAAATTTAGATATAACTACAGGAAGCAAAGAATAAAGTTTGTGCAAATCTTTAAAGGGAAAAAGGTACTTTTTTTTTCCCCTGTGGTAGCATACATTTTTTCAGTGACCACAACAGTACCGCGTTGTAGCAGGTATGCAGTGAGGAGTGGCATAAGCCTGGAGTTTGGTGCTTTAAACTCTCTTCTGAAGATGTCAAAAGCATTTTATGCTGGCATTGGCCTATAATCTGCACAAAACTTATTTTGTGGTTCCTTCTCCTGTTTATAGAAATCTCCTTCGATAAAAATACAAGTGATTGGAATTTACTACCATGGTAATTTCACTCTGGACGTGATGTGAAACCATGTTGTAGGAGCGTTGATGTATTAGGAAAAACTTTGATTTTGGGAAAGTTAACTGGTACTAGGTTGGGGGGGATGCTACAAACAGGTTGTAAGAGAGATAATCATGTTTCTTTCAGAAATTTGAAGAACTAAGAGACCTTCTAATTCTTTCAATGAATGCACATTTCTTCAGTCATACTGAAATTCCACTGAGATTTCTTACTATAGTTTCAGCCTCTATTTTTCCGTGCTATCTTGGCATTGCATTTAATGCTAACTACTAGATTCATTCTTCTTGTCCTTTCTTCTTGTCTATTCTTCTTGGAATAACTAACGTTTTGAGACGGCCATGATGGAAGTAACCTTCCAAATGTGAAAGCAGTGCAAAATACTCTCTTGAAAAGCAGTAGGCCCAAACCAGTTATGAACTAAACTCCTCGATCATGATTTGAATTGTATGCGATTGTCGGTACCTAATCATCACAAATGCTAATCCATTTCTGACTACTGTAAGGGAATCCTGGAGAATATCAGCTTTCTCTTGCTTTGGAAAGAGAATGCTATTTTTAGTGTTGCTATGTTTAAGCATGGCAGTTACACCACCTTAAACTTTCTGTTTGCATTTGGAGATACTTTGAGACACTGGTTTCAAATGCCAGCATCATTGGTGCTAGGACCTGAAAACGATACAGCCTACACAAGAAGGCTTTCACTTCTAAGTGCAATATGAAAAGGAGGAAGCTGCCATCTTCATATGCTGGAGTAAGACTAAAGTATAAACTCTGACTTGTATCTTTGGGAGTCAGAGCTTTTAAGTTGTGTTGTTTCCTAACTTTAAAAATCACCATCCTATTTATCTATAAAATAAAAACTTTTCAATGTTTATAAACACAAGTCTGTTCATGCAGATACATATCAATGGGGGTTTTTCTTTTTTTTGTGGTATATGTTTATTGCTAGATGGCAGTCAGCTGCTGTAGCTTGCACTCCTGTCCTTCCCTCAGTCTGTGTGTTTGGTTGGTCTTTTTTGTTGTCCTTTTATGCTCTGTGCCCTAATTGCTTGTCTGTAGCCTGAAGCTGTGGCGCTGGCTGAAATGGAGTCCAGCTTTCACTTCCCTCCCTTTGCGTAAGAGGGAGATGGATACCTCTGGCTGGGCTACATTGTGAACTTGGTGCTGTAGTTTCTACACTGAGCAGCCACGCTGTGTCTAGATGGAGTTATTTAAAGAACAACAGCGTAAGAGGAAGCATAAAAAAATGGAAATGTATAGAGAGAAGTGTTTTAAGTTTCTGTTGTGGAAGCACGTGGTCTGTAGCGAACGCCTCGGTGTGCCTGATGGGATGATCCGCTGTCCGGATGCGGAGCAGGCGCTGGGCATGGTGGTGAGTTACTGAGCAGAGGTTTGTGTTTGTAGACTTTTCCACCAGAAGCCTGGTTTTGAATTAAAGCTGTCGACAAGCATGAGCTTGACAACTAGCTACAGAAAGACACGTGATCTAATTCAAACAAATGCTGTGTCTGTAAGGATTTGTGCTTGAGGTGGAAAGCAGAAATGGAGAGAATTGATATAAACTGTTAACATAGTGCATAGGAATATCGCACCAATGCTTCCAGCACTCTTGGCACCAGTGGAACATCAACAATTGAAGTCTTACCCACAGAGTAAGTAAAGGAAAGCCTATCAAAAATAATGATTAAAATGGTTTTTTTTGCTAGTCTTTTAAAAGAAGTAGTGAAATAACTTTAATCTTGATTATTCCTAAGATTTGTGTATAGTGTCAAGGCTCATCAGTTTGCAGTCACAGAAGGTAAGTGCCTGTAACACAAAATGACAGAAAAACTAATTGAAAAGTACTGTAGGCTTTTGAGATAATCAAGCTCAAAGAAGTTTTTCAACCTCTTTAAAGACTACATCTCAATTAGTTCTTGATCAGAAATGACAGATAATAGCACAAATCTGTTTCTACAGCAGTGGCGTTAATAAAAGATGTGAGACAAGTTTATACTAGAACTTGCTCAGACCTATTTAGTTATTTTCACTGAGTGGGCAGAAAAGTTGAGTTGCTACAACTTCCAATTAGGGGTGGGAAAGCTGTTTTTACTTGTGCTATTTTAAAATCTTGAAGAGCTTCCTAAAGCAGTAAGGAAGTTATCTGAAGACTGCTAACCTCTACCAGCTTAGCAAGCATTCAGAGCTTAAATTTTCTGCCAAGAAAGTGAGGAGCTGTAACACAAAGCTCATTAATCTCTCTTCCACCTGCCCTGTATTTCTTATTACTGTGTTTGTGTCACGAGGTACTGCTCTGCCAGGCTGCCTGAGCATGGCTCTTGGGCAGTCTGAGCGGTGGTTTCGTTAGCTGCTCACCTGGTCTCAGGAAAATGTCTGACACGTTTTCTCACGTGCTGCTGAGCGTGTTCTTCGCTTCCTCCTGTGGGAGAGCAGGTCCAATGATGAGCATAACTTCAAGCTGCAGCCCTTCAGACTTGGACAGAAGTCAGTTGCAATAAACCACGTTCATTATGATGCGTGATTCTTCCAGCAATAAAGGAGAATATTTATTTTCTAATTAAAAATAGGAGGATTGAATTATCCTTGGGGCAAAACTTTCTGGTTTCTGCAGGATACCTCATGATTTCCTTTGTTTTCTCTTGCTTGGTCCATTGTCATTTTAAGTGGATACTATCCAGTTCATGACTATAGAGTATCTTAAAAACCACTGCTTTTCATTTGCCAGTCTTGGATGAGGACCTCTTTTCCACATGCAACCTAGTGCATTAGATCAGTTTAATAACCAGGTAGTTAATTTGTAAGAACTGACTCATCTTAGTTCTCCTTAGAGCCAGCCCCGCAGTACAGTTTTCTTCTGGGAAGAATGAACAAGCTACAGTCACAAGAAAGTACTTTTGCTCAGCTGTCAGTACTCAAAGTGCAGGACAAGCCCAGTAAACACTCTTGGACAATGCCCTGATTTATCAGGTGTAATGGGATTTTCCTCCATTCCCTCAGAGAACCATCACGGTGCCTGACAAACACAGAACACTGCAACCTGTTAAGTTTATTTGTTGCCAACCTCAAAGTTGTCAGAACCAGGAAATTCAGCATTTTAAAGCAGTAACAGTACAGTAGGTCATACAGTCCCAGTCTACGTGAAGGAGACTGGCTTTGACATTTTTGCTGTTCTGTTTTGCAACTAACAAATTCTTACATAACTACTGCCAAGAACTTAATTTAGTATTACCTCAGCTCTTTTCATTGAATAGAAACATACCAGCTTTCTCCCCCTTTATTAGCAAAGGAGTGCATCTAGCCCCCTCTGCTCTAGGAATACTAAGTTCTGTTGTAAGACAGACAAACAACACTAAACAGCGCAGGTGCGGTGGGCTGAGCTTGTTCTGTGCCAGCCTGAAGATGGTTGAGGTCCAAAAGCACTCGCAGATCTCGGAGACAAAGAGCGTGACAACTTTTTTTTCTGTCAAGGCCTATCTCTTCTACCTAAAATGCAGGGCCCACAGTCGGTTTACAGCCCGCATGAAGCTTCGTCCCCTAGGACAGCTTTGTAAAAAGCATTGTAGGCTTACGCGTCATTTTCCACACACATAAACCTGAAGTTTTCCTGTCTTCCAGAAATCTTGGAGCTTTCCACAACGGTGGAAAAAGCTGTACGCCTCACTTACTTGTCTGAGCAACACCAGCTGGTTCTCTTTATCTGTCCTAAAAGAGATATGGAGGGGTAAAAGGGAAAAAAAAAACCCAAACCAAAACCCTATCACACTAAAGTTTCCTATGCCCAGTTATTTTGCAACTCTCAGAAAAATTAAGTTCTCTGTTGAGTGGGGACAGTTCTGTGACAAGCGAACCTACAGTGCAGAATGCTACAAGGCTCCATGATGAAGCTCCAGTCCCCTTTTCATCATTTAAAAGCTTTTGTGGCCACAATAAGACCTAGAAATGATTCTTTAAAGGCAAAAACTCAAGTAGTTGTTCTTCACCTGATGCTCGTTGAGATCTTCTGGAGCTCAGGTGTAGCGTGCCCAGCCTGACAGAAAAATGAAGTATCCCATTACTGGAGTATTGCCCACATTTGCTCCCACACTAGTCAAGTTGGGGTTTGTTGCTTTAGATCAGAGGTTTTCAGCCTGTGAGTCACCAGTGTATTATTTACACAGTTTTTATATTTACATATAAAGACCACAAATTCCCGCTTAACGTTAAATGCTGCTTTTTAGCTCTCCCACAGTTCCCACCGTTGTTGGGGTGTCTGGGACTGTAGTCTGGAAGGGTGGGAGGTGGAAACAAATAAAGCAGGCGTAGCTCTGCAAGTGGCTTCCAAAGCTGCAGAACAAGAGCTCATAAAAGATGTCATCGCTCTAGCACAGGTCACGTGAAGGAGCCCTTCTCGTATGGTTACTAGGGTAGGGTTTTTTATACTAAGCATTGCCTTTGCCATTTTGATAAGCCACTTCCTTCAATGAATTATCTACCCTAAAAAACTTTAAGCGTTTTACCCCTTCAAGATTTTGCAGCCTGACAAGAGATCTACATTAATTTGTTTCATCTTCTCTTACCCTAAAGTCCTCAGCAACCGAAGCTCCCTCATCTTCAGAGCTGGGTCTTTTCTCCTCAGTGATGCCCCTGTCCTATCTGCTAACGGAACAATGTGGGGGCGGGGGGTGTGTGTGTGAATTTCTGAGAGTCAGTACGTAAAGTTGTCCAAAATACGTTTACTGAACCTCTTTGCCAGCTCCCCTCATTTTGAATGAATGCAGACCATTTTGTGCTCATAAAAATTCATTGTTTATTCTGATACTTTGTCCTGCATACACAAGTGTCAAAATTTGCTGTTTCCATAAACTATGCCAGTGGAGCACATGACAAAAAAAAAAAAAAAACAAAACTTTTTACACTATTAAGGATCAGTCTGTTTCTGCTAGAGCACTCTCGGGCTCCACAGTCAGCTCTGTGGACTGGTTACCAAGAACATTTCATGCCTGTTCACAGAAGCTTGCACCAAACAAAAACTGGGAATGAAGGTAACACAAGGGAAGCATTAACAATTTTGGTGCAAGAAGCACCTGTTACCTTAATGTCATTCCAGATGCTGCATTACCATCAAAAAAAGAAGCTCCCTTAAGGAAAGGGGTTGGGTTATGCTGATTTATACAGCCAACAATGGCTACTCATAACATTCTCAGAGGTGTTACTGGAATATTTATATTCTTCCCCTCTAAAATAATCGCAGCAACCAGTGTAGAACACTACTACGTTTCCCCCATATCTGCCCAAAAGTTTTGTTTTTAGAAAGCATCTCAATGTATCACTCATGCTCTTTTTACCCTTTTAAGCAACGTTGAGAGATCTCCACAGGCAGAATGCTGTGACGTTCACCTTATTTGACTTGGCCAGCAAATGAACCTAAAAATCAGTCTTCAAAAAACTCAGTGATGGAATAAAGTAAGATTGAGTGCTGCATGAGAAAAAAAAAAAAAGAGAAAAATATCATTTGGTGAAAACAGGCCTAGGACAGACAGCTGGTTTTGAGTTGTGGAATATTTTAAAGATAATTATCAAAGTCACACTGACTTGTCACTTTCCTGGCTGTCACAAAAACTGAGGATTTTTCAAAACCGAGATTCCTAACTCTTTCAATCTACTTTGTCTATGACCTTTTCCAGGAAAATGACTGATGGGTGACTAAAATAAGCCGTTTGGATAGTCAAACACAATCTTCCATTGCAGGACTGTATAGGACTCTTGTAGGACTGTTCAGGAACGGACAGAGTCCAACAAGTGTTTTTTCATTTTGAATACTATAGTGTACGTTGTCTCCATACGAGTAAAAGTTTTCTTGTGCCACTTCAAGATCCTGTCTGACAAAATAACGCCTTCCAGATTTTATTACTTTATTTTAAAAGTTTAAGACACATGAAAAAATGTTATGACTTGGAAAAATAGCCATTAAAAATGTAGCAGTCGGAAGACCCGTGACAACAATTTTGTCAACTCTATAAAGATTCCTCTCAGCATAGCACAGGTACTGTGTGAGCAATGTGCCACCAACGCCAAGGTGCATCCTTTTTTTAAGGCTCCAGCGTTAAAATAGTGTTGGGATTGACACTTCTGTTTTAAAACATGAGCAGAAGAGATGCAGATGCCTGGCTGGCCGTACGGCCTGCCCCGGCCCAGGGCACCGGTACCCCGGCCTTTCTCGGCCTACGCCGGGTCCCCAACACCGCCATCAGTGCTTCTGAACTCTCGTCCGCTTCACAGGCGGGTCACCGGCGTC
Source organism: Nycticryphes semicollaris (assembly GCA_013400055.1). Taxonomy (NCBI): domain Eukaryota; kingdom Metazoa; phylum Chordata; class Aves; order Charadriiformes; family Rostratulidae; genus Nycticryphes; species Nycticryphes semicollaris. The sequence continues at coordinate 159,073 of VXBJ01003125.1, read as the reverse complement.
CGCCTTCACGTCCACGTTGTTTTCGTCTTCGCCTTCATCCTCCTCCTCCTCCTCCTCGTCTTCGTCATCACCTACCGGGGTTCAAGCCGGCGGCCGATGAGCAGAGG